>CAUYSK010051888.1:0-47800 GCA_963575035.1 Avahi laniger | reverse complement strand
GTAGTGAGGGGAGGTGCTGCCTCCGCCACCATTCCCTTAGCCCAGATGGAGGGCTGGCTGTTCATACAGAGGAAAGTTTGCTGCTTGTACTGGCTAAAAACCTAGTAATATGATATTTAAAAAATTAAACAAAAACCTCTATGATTGGAAATCATCTTAACTAAAAGCTTATATTCAGACAATATTATGTTTTTAACTTCTCTCTCATCTTTGGATCCCATTTCTCCTATGGAAACTTCTTAGTTGACTAGACACTATTTTTGTCTCAAACCGCTGCTAACTAGAACTACATTGGCCCTTTGGGAAATTTAAAATCTCCCCAAATCTCCTCTAAAGCTTATTATTTCATTTACTTCTGCTCATCTTTCCTTTTTCCACCTATAAGTATATTTTACTTTTAGCAACTCTAGGACCTCTTGTGGAACAATAAAAAAAAACATTGCCACTGAATCCCTCTTTTGGAGTCCCCTGTCATTCTGACAGAACCCCAAGAGTCATAAACAGGTTTATTTATGATCTAAAGCTCTGCTTTCTTTCACATTGAGGTCCCTGATCTCTTTTTTTTTCTCGAATATATAACATGTGTACATGTGTGTTGTATGTTGTGGCTACATGCATGTATATGTGTACACATGTGTGTATATTGTCTACATGGTACCAAATAGATTTAGAAATAAACACTCATAAATTAAGTAAATAACTAGCTCAAATGCTTTTCAAGTTTATGCCACTTTAATAATCCTTGGTAAACAAAGCTAGTCTTAAAATAAAAATATTTTCTGAATTTAATTTAGACATTTTTGCTTCGGTCTACCAGTCAGAGAGATTTACACTGTCTCTGCTCGATGCTTTTATAGTCATAAAACTGTTGTTTCTATAATATTGTTGATACTTGCTTGATTTGTCTGTGAGCTAAACCGTGAGGACTGGCTGTTGGACTCTCCCAAAACCTTACAAAATCTTGCCATGTGCTTACGCCTTTCATTATACGCCTGGATCTGGGATACAAACAGGTGGCCATAGTGATGCCTGGGAACCTATGTGTGTCTGAAACACTTGGGCTACCACCTGCAGGGCAGAGCCGAGCCCAACATGGCCCATGGCCCCATCTTCCTTGGTCCAGCTCTGTCTCCCAGTCGTACAGAGAGGAGTCAGATTCACCAGGCATCATCTTCAGAGCTCTGTCCTCTTTCCTGGACTTTATACCTAGTGTTTAAATCCAGCACCTAGTTAAACCCAAAATGAGACTGGATGATGAAAGGTGAACCTGATTTTGCTTTTCCAAAAGAAAAAAATACCTAAATGACTAACTTTATTCTCTATAAATAATTCAAATGTAATTGTTAAAAACAAGTAAATTAGGTAAAGGTAGATGGAATAAGTGTTTACAAATGAACTTATATTTTAAAAAATCTTTTCGGTAATATAAAATTTTAAAGTCGTGATATTTTAAATTAAGTAATAGATAATCATAAAATGTCTGAGTCATTTCTAAGTAAAATAAAAGGCTAAAAACTAAAAAAAAAAGGATTTTCTAAACATACATTTGAGTTGATTTACCTTTGGCTTCTTAAAATTTATAAAATAAATGTGAATATTTGGGTATATTAGGAAATATGTCCTGCTCCACATGAAAAAAAAAGTTGTCCTATAAAAAAGCTTACGTTTTTAAAAATTATAAAATAATTTACCTTTACAAATACTGATATAAAACAATTGAAAATTGCTTACTTCCTAGGTTTTCACTGGAAATTGAGGATACTAGGAGTTAAAATTATAATTAATATATGTAATTAAAACTACTAAAATTAAGGAAAACAATTTTGTATGCATATTATACAAAGAACATATGATAGATTGATAGATTTTGATGTAAAAAGATTATAAAAAGACATAAGAATGTTTTTTATTAAAAATAATTTTGTCTAGATATAATTTAAAGGTTATTTCAGAATAAAAGAATTAAAATGACATAAATAAACAATAAATAAAAATTGTACAAGGGCTATAAAGATACACCTTATAAAGGAAATTTTATGCGTGATCGAAGTGACAAATTAAATAAGTATACTTTCTTAAAATTGAGGTTTAATATCGAAAAACACTAATACAAAACTAAAATTTGATGTTCTCTTTTAATCAAAATTTTTGTGTAATACTAATAAAAGATAGTAAAATAATTTTATCATTTGATTGAGCTACAGAAAAATTGAAAAGACATAAAGAAACAGATTCTTAAAGCCACATGATATCTTTATTAGGTCTTTTAATGTTTTGGAAAATTGAATCCCTATCAAAGATTAAGGGTTTTTGCTTTTTGAAATCTTCGAATCATCACTTTGGTTAAATGAATATTATTTTACAGTAACTTTTGATACTAATTTGATCAAACGTTTCAAATCTTTATTTTTGAAAAGCGTCTCCTCAAAATCAAAATTAGGTCCATTGGACCTCAAACTAAATTTGGGGTGTTCAGAGGGCCCTCTGAAGCTTATCAAACAGTGATAATAATCAGACCTATTTGATATTTTAAATTATATGAGAAACACTGATGAATAAGAAATGATGTCTAACCTTCTTCAGATTATATTTGTATGAATATATTATCAATATAGGAGCCAAATTTCTTTAAAATGCCTAAAATTCTGATATATCTTGATGTGTTATTAGTCATAATTATGAACATCATGCTGAAGTATTATAGGTCACAGAAAATGATCAAATTTCCCTGTCAATTATGTCTTTAACCATTGCCACTTCAAGTCTTTTTGTTCATAGAAAATTGCTTTATTCTCTGTTTTTTCCGCTGAAAGCTCTTTGCCAGTCCTAAAGAGTGTGACTTCAAGGAGGTTTATGAAAAAGACTGAAACAAGTGCTCTTAAAAATCAGGTTTCTGACAACTTTGAGACCATACCATTTGGGTAAAAATTCCAGACTTCTAATGAAAAACAAATGAACTTATAAGATGCTAACCACCTGACATCAAGTAGAACAAGAATGATTACATGAAACTGAACTGATGAAGGGCTGAAATAATTTTTAATGACTTTTTTGAAACATCGCCAATTTTATATTATGTGTTTACATGCATATAAATTTTATATATATAAAAATTTTTCTAGAGTTAAGAAAAGTTTTAAAGCTATTCATAGCTTCACAGAAATTTGGTAGAATATATTTTTGTGAGGAAAACTGAAACATTTACCTATTTAACCAATCACTGGAGAATTCAGAAACTATGTGAGTATTCTTATTTTATGGCAACATAGTTATTTGCATGAGGTCGTTAAGAATCTGTTTTATTTTATAACAGGACACAATTGGAAACACTGGTTATTTTATCAAGGCTTTGACTGAACTATCATATTTTAAAATAAGACAGACTGCTTTGAGAAATTGATGTTGACTTTTATGAAGCCAAAAAAAGAAAAAAAAAAAAAACTAACCGACTAAATGAATAAAAGCCCCTTAGTAAAACCTGGCCTGGCACCTCATCTGCCCAGTTTCCTTGCACGGTTCCTTCTCTTTTGGTAAATAAAGAACATCACTTTCTGACAGGCCTAGGAACCTCGAGATATTTTGGGGAGCTGAAGAAAACAGAAATACACCCAATTCATACAGGTATTTCAGGTAAAGTCTGGTGGCTTGGCTTGGCTCCTTAGTACTTGGTTTGGCTCTTCACCTTTGAGAGGCTTTTTAAATGTCTATTAAAGAAGATCCAGGAAACCTAACTTTAAAAGCCTGTATGGTCAATCACCATTTTTGCTAACATTCTGTAAATAATCAGGCCAGAGATTAAACTTATGTTGCAAACAAATTGGTCTCAATGTGCTTATCTTTGGTGGAAATAGGGGTATTAAAGAGGGAAAAATTATGTTTCAGGAAAAAACTATGGTGTACCTGTTTTCAGATTCTACCCTTGCCCATTATTTTTAAGATTTTATTATTACCTCAATCTAGAATAAATCCTGAATTTTTAGCTTACTCCAATATCTGTCCATGACTCTCCAAACTCACTTTTCATTTTTTTCTTTCACCTTTCTGATTTAGAATCACTAAAAATTAAAACTGCCTCTTTTATATTTGAGACTGAAGCTAGTCAATTTAACTTTGACTACCTTCAAAGAAAAATCACTGCAACAGCTTATATTTGCACAAACTTTGAACAAACAATATACAAACCAGAGAAATACGTCAGATTGCCACTAATCTCAAATTACTACGCTTCATATTCTAAAGACACTATTAATAGTGCATAGAATACTCCGGACATTAACTTTTGTTTTTCTTCTGTTTCCATAGAAATGCCTCGTGTTAAATATCTGTTTGTCTACATCACATATAAATGCCTAACTTTGAGAGCTCATCTGCAACACCGTCTTCTAGAATACAACACAACTGTTTAATTAGACTGACTTATTCCCAGGAATGAGAAATTGGTTGAATGAGATCCTTTGTCACTCAGCTACTAACTCAGTTTTTCCCTCCACAGCCACCAACTCAGTTTTTTAGTGTGGGAAACTTCTAGGAAAGTTTTAGACAGAAAAATATTGGGACTTGGATACTGATACCTCGAAGTATGCTGCTTTGATATTCCATGCTAAAAAAACGTAGCCTCAAGGTCTCTCTGACTTTCCCCTCATCTCCTGTCTCTCAATTTTATGTCTCTCCCAAAGCACAGAATAAAGCTGTTTTCCGAAGTTCTTTATCTACCTAAAAACCAGATCCCCCCCCAGAAAAGAAAACAATTTTCTACAATCCTTTCCTCAAAATTTCTTAACCAGAAAAGATTAAAACTCATGCTACAGAGAAAAAGATTGAAAATTAAGCTCCACACCTAAAATCCAGACAAACTTAGAACTTTGTCTCAAACCATTATTTATTCTTCAGTCGCATTCAATTTCAAAAAAGAATCATTTTCAAGATAATGTCTGCCTCTTGGGTCCATTTATTTTCTTCTAAAAATCACTTACTCTTACATCTCCATTTCCCCTTCCCCTTTAAAAAAGAATACATAAGCATCTGCATACCACTGCATTATTTGGTCATCGTTTTCCTGTGATTCCCCATACTATGTACATTAAAATAAATTTGTATATCTTTCCTATTAATGTATCTTTTTTCAATTCATGTTCAATGAACCTTCAGAGAATGCAAGGGGAAGCTTTTTCTCCTGGCCAATACAAAAACAATACCTGGCACAGAGGTATCTTATGCAAATATCTATTGAATAAATATGAGCAAAATTTCAAGCCAGATAAGGACAATTTGTACATGAGATAATTAATTTTAGGTAGAGAAGAGACTCTTTGCAAGTAAATAGTAGATCACCAAAACGATTCAAAATGTCTGCTTCATATTGTGAAGGGACTTAATTTTATTTTTTATTAGATAAGAACTGAAAACAATCCAAGGTAGTTTCACTGTTGCTGCTATTATTCTTTTCCATTTTGTTCAAATGGTTGGTCATTTGGTGGTAAATTTGGTTTAACAGGTGTTAAGGACTGGGGAAGGAGTTAATGAAGTAATTCAGCAAAGAATCCATTAATCCAATGTACAATGAGCTAATGATTTTTATTGCTGTTTCCAGAAGTATTAGGAATTTCAATTTAGATTAATGATGATTGAATCAAATTTTCCTGAATATTAACTATATGAATTAAATTTAAGTTGGAGCATGTAAAAAAAGGAGAGAAAAAATTTAAAAAGCAAAAATTTGTAAAACATCAATATATACTGAAAAAAATACATGTGCTCTTTTTAAATTAAGATTTTTGGTATTTCAGTTGAGTTATCTAAGATTCTTCTTTTTGTTTTCAAAATTTTTATACAGCTTTGAAATTTTTAAAACATTAAACATTTTTAAATTTTATTCTCCAGTTATTAAAATAGTCTATTAGCCTAAATGTTGCATTCTCAATGCTTAAAATACATATTAAATTATATTTAAATAATGAATTAAAATAGAGTAAAACTAATATTGTTATAAAATTAATTTTATAATTTTCTTAAATTTAGAAGTATTTGAATTAGTATTTAATTTATGCAAATATAAAATTAAAATTTAAAACTTTAACCTAATCATATTGATTTAAAATTTAACATTTTCTGGCTTTAAATTAAATGTTAATTATTTTAATTCAGCAGTATTTGAAAGAAAGTTCATGAAAAAATCCTCTCACATTAGAAGTTACTAAATTTTGGATGCTAGCAAAGAGTTTAAATAATTTCACTTGGTAGTAGTTTGCCCAAAGCTTCAACATAAAAGATTTTCATCACTCAATACTGAGGAGTGGAAACAAATTTTCTCTGAAAGAATTGTTATATTTGCCTATATGATTGCAATAATAAATTTAAAGTGTATTAAATATAAATACAAAATTTTAAAGAGAGGGTTAAACAGTTTGAAAATTTCAGTAATTCTTGTGCTAAGAGGTAAAGATTGACAAAACAGACAACGAATTGAAAGATTAGGCAAATACCTATATAAACTAAAAAATGTGGAACAAAAAAGGAGAAAAAAGAAATGCCAACATTTTAGTTACTGATAATAAAAATATAATTTTATGAATATATTTACTATTGAATATTTCTAGTAATATTCTTACAATTTTATTTTTAAACGATAAAACATTTGGTGAAAGAGTCATTTGGAAAATTAATCATTTGATGAATCAATTTTCAACCAATTTTTTTTTAAGTAAATTGACTCACAACTAAATTATAAACACCTAAACAAAGGTTATGAGATTGAAATTTCATGGAAGAAGACAGAGTTGTGGGATGTGAATGCCAAAAAAAGAATAGAGTTAGAGATTGTTAAGGGGTTTGCCAAAGATGCTCAGCTAGTTAGTATCCAAACCAGGACAGAATTCAGGTGAACAGATTTCTCTTCTGCTATCTTTCCTGGTTTGTAGCCCCTGTTACAGAAATCAGAAAGAGGTAGAATGACAAAAATTATCCATGTTCATTTTGTAAAAATTACTATAAAATGCCTCCAAATAATGACAATGGTTATTTCTGGATGTCAGAGAATAGATCATTTTTTTATTTTCCTCTTTGCATTTTTTTTTGTATTTCATGATTATTTTCAATTACATGCATTTTACATTAAGAAAAATTAGTACAAAAATTTATTATTTTTAACATAGAAAATTACTTTGAATAATACTCTATTGCAACATACATTTACTTCATTGATTTGTAGAATTCTACATTTTAGGAATTAATTATTTTCTTGATGGGAATTGTTTTTGCTCATTTGCACAGTCTACGATTCCAAAGATATCTCAAGTAGCCAAATACAGCTGTTTCATTATGGTTAAGAATTACCCAAATAAGATGTGTTACTGAGAATAAGCAAAGGTTATACTGATATAACAAGTAACCGCAAAATCTCAGTGATTCCGTATTTCTTCCTCAAGCAGATACCATATATGTGTGTGCACGTGTGTGTGTGTGTGTGTGTGTGTGTGTGTGTCTGTGTGTGTCTGTGTCTGTGTTGTGAGGGCTGAGATGGCTCTGCTCCATAGTCCCCATTGATGGATAAGAGAAGAAAGAAAGGAGAGAGCCAAAGATGGGTTTTTCTGTCAGGAAGTAAGATAACTTTTGCTCATGATAACCCAGAAAAATTACATAGCTCAACTCTCAGCAAGAAAAATGAGAAGTGTAGCCTTTTCAGATTTAGTAGTGGAAGGAGGGTGGACTATTGATTAACAGTAGCAATGCATACCAAATAAGGTATTTTTCTTTTTTTCGTGACTTATAAGGGAATTCCAAAGCTGGATGCCATCTTGGAAAATTACCCTTCTCTTGTACTTTAAATCTAGTAGCTCTAGTTTACTCCTCAAGTTAAAAAGAAAAAAAGGACATTCCTTTGACACCTATCAAAGTCTGAGGATTAGGGGAGGACAAATGAGACATAATGTATGTAAAGCACTTTGACTAGCTCAGCAGGAAGGAGCCATCTACATTCAAGGTACTTTAAAAAAATATGCTGATGAAACAACCTCTAGAAAGATGAAGCAAAAGAGAAAAAGAACAATTGTCAGTCCCCTCCCACCGTCCTCAATTTCCCAAGGACCAAGAAGAACAAGACTTTCCAATATTGCCATCTCATGTTAATCCATTTTCAACCATTGAATTCCATGACTTTAGCCCATGTGGTCAACCCCAATAGATCAATAGTATCACAGTGACCAACTCAAAGATTCTCTAGGTAACAAGTTTAACTCTATCTCTGGAATCCATAGGACACCAACAAGGATTTTGCCTGCCTCTATAACGTTAAATCATTATGTTTAGTATCTCCTGTATTTAATCAGTGTCCACTCTGCAGTTGACTAGCTAGATTTGCCTATAAAATACATTAAACAAATAGCTAGGTCTTCCCCATGAGTTTATGGAAAATGATCCATTGAAAGTGAAAACTAATCCCTTATCTGAAGAAGCAAGATTAGGTGCAAACAGATGAAAATCTGGGTGTTTGTGATAATTTGAATAGATCTCTTTATAGAGAATTTTTATGAGAGAGAGAGAAAACAAAACAACAACAACAAAAAAACCCCACTACATTGGAAGAGCTGCATGTTTCATCAAGAGCTTATGTGACTTTATGAAGGGTTCTTTCTCTTACATTGTATCCATTTTTCCTTTTCTTATTTTCTTAAACAGAGGAAATGATACATGCCTTTGTTTAGAAAATGCTATTGTTTCTTTAAGACATAATTTTAAAATCTATAATTGAAAGGATTCTAGTAGATGGGTATTAATGTTCTTCAGTAGTCTTTGTGTATATATTACAACAGGAGAAGTAAAAGAATGTCTCCAAAACAAAGTAGGCTTTGATTGCTTTTGTAGTGGTCTGCCAAATTTAGAGGCCAGATTTATGCTTCAGAATAGGGTACCTGTTTATATTGAAATGATACAACCTCTGCCTAAATTATATGGTTGCATTTAGGGATTTTGTTACAGAACCAAGAAGCTTGTCTTTCTGTCACTGTTACTCTCTGGAACAATAATAAAGTTCTAGCAAGCAGATTTTTGAAACTACTTAAGTACTCTGTAGCTGTGAGGCTCAAAATCAAGGTGACTTAAGAACGGGCATCTCTATCCATGCTACAAAACAAAATAAGACTTCTGAACAAGGTTTATACAAAAATGAGATGGTGGCACTCAGAATCTGATACCCCAAAATATGGTACCTTGGCAATGGAGGAAAACTGCAAAAGTGAGAAAATCACTCTGACTTTTCCCTACTTTTCTGTGTGAATCACGGTCATAAAGGATTTCTGACTTACTTCACCTGAGAGTAGGTCATAAGACCTTCATTCCAGAAGGCTCTCATCCTATACCCAGAGGACAGGAATAGCACACAGAGAGGCCAAAAAGAATCTAAACAAACAGATTTGCTTGGTTGTTTATCACCATTAGGTCATACCCCTTTTTGTCCAATAATACTGTTGCATGACTGCTTATTTTCTATCAAACACAAGCATAAAAGTGCACGGTTTTCCATGGGTCTCTGATTTTTCATTTCTGAAGGCTCTGTGCCACATAAAACTTTGATAAAAAAAATCTGTTATGCATATTTCTTGTTAATCTGTCTTTTTTTCAATGCAAGTGTCAGCCATGACTCTTCTGGTGAGTGAGGAAAAGGTATTAGTTTTTCTCCCCTATAGAAAATAAGTAAAACAAAATGGATTTCTTCTCTTTCATAACCTCTTCCTAGCTTCAGATCTCCTCAATATTGGGAATCCAGAATAACAGTCTAAAGAGTGGGGGAGTGCATTCCTAAAAAAGAACAGAGAGTTCAGATTGGTGTTGTGATACCCTGCCATGTATCCTTCTTCCGACTTGTGTATCGTGTGATGATCTCTCAGTTTGAGTAGTTGTATCTCTCTCCCGTGTCAACATTGGTCAGATGATGTCATGATTATGTAGAGTATATGGCTCTGTTTAATAAACAAAGAAGTATGGCATTCAAGAGAATCATGAAGAAGAAATATTATTTGGACCCTATCAACTTAGCGAGGGTCTCCAAATGCACCCTAACTCTCATTATCTGCTGTGTGTGGCAGGGTACATTGATTCCTAAGAATTAATTTGTTAATAAAAATGAAGGTACTTTCTCTCTCATCCCCCAACTAAAATACACACACACACACACACACATATTTCATTTTATTCAGACACAATGATTTTTTTTTATTTTACTGAGTCATAATTAACTTTCTTTCTTATGTATTTTTTATAAAAAGAGGAACAAGACATTATATCATAACTATCTAATTGTTTAGTATTAATAATAAGTTAATCTTTTGGCTATTATCTGAAAACAAAGCTTCTATTCTTTTCCAGGGCCTGCAAGAAAGTGGATCTCAGGGCATCAGAGTGGTGACCCTGGCTTGTGGGAAAATAGTTCTATTCATATTCTATTTTTTCCCCTTCCTCCCAAGGAAAAAAATGGTTGAGAGACTTCGCTCTTAATAACTGGAGCAAAGGGATTACATGGTGAGAAATCAAAATATTAAAAGTCAACCCCATACAACTTTCAGGTGAAAGCTAAACTGCAAACCTTGATATCAGTAGACTCATTCTTGGAGATAAAGTGCTTAATTTTGCTTTCAGCCCCATTTACTCTAACATTGTTTTTATGACATAAATTACTCTTATTTTCTCACTCCTCTTAATCTCATACTTTAGTTTTCTTAAATTGAATAGATTGAAAATATTATGTTTTGAAACTTCTATTTTCTCCTTAGAAAAATATTAAAGACTTCCTTGGGATGTGGCTAATTGGAGGACTAGGGCCAGTTAATCTAGGGCAGATAACCATCTTGGATATTTAAGCAGAAGGAGATTTTGTTTTTATCTAGGTATCAAACAAGAATTATCTGTAGCCAAGTTTTTATTTATTTCTTTTTAGTTAATTTGTTTTTTAATGTATTTTCCAAATTGCAGCTAGCTTAGACTTGAGGAAACTGCCTCCCTCATTTTGGGATACCACTCCATTGGCATTTTGCTGTTTGTAAATATTTTCACAAGTAAGCAATAATGATTTCTCTGCACTGTGTGCCCTGCAATCTTCCCCAAAGGACAGAAATATATAGGTTATAGTCATGAAATCATTCCTTTTTCCAGGCAAAAGTATAAAGAATGAAATTAAAAAACTATCGGTGACCTAGTACCTGTTCCTGGCAGAGGAATCTGATCCTTCCTCCTTTGATCTATCAGTGAAGTAGGTGATGGGCATGCATTTGCCAACTTCTCCTTTCTCTTCAACATAAAATTTCTGGAGACCTTCAAGCTCGTCCCACACCATACAATTTAGGCAATCACTTAGAACCACTGAGAGGTTCAGTTCAGAACAATTAACTTCCTTTTCTCGGAAATGGTATCCTCAAATATTTCTTTGGTTTTAGTACTCTTCTATGTTCTGTTGGAAAAAAGTACATACAATGGTAGAATGAGTTTAAAGATAGTAACAGTTTAAAAGGAAATGTTTTATGGAATGACAGAAAATACAAGAAATTTAGAACTCGAAAGAATTTTGGAAATTGGGGTATCTTGTATATTTTATTTATTTATTTTCTTTCTTTTTTTCTGACCTCAGCGTCCACAATATCCTGTATATTTTAGAACAGATCCTGCAGAACACTCAGAGAACACAGTGATGAGTGGGAAGGAAGTTAAGCAAGAGCTCTGCATCTCAGTCCCAATCAGCATGGCTCCACTCAGTTTGCTCACAGACTCATGTGGGAGTCTAGGGTACAATTTGGTGATTTTTTTTTTAAATTCCATTACCAAACTCCTGATGTAAAATTCCCAAAGTTGTCTAAATAAACAAATAAGAGCCAAAACTAGAAATCCACCCTCCTGGTTCCCAATTCTGTTTTCTTTTTTTTAATGTGACCTTGCCTTTTGTGCTTGGCACTAAGCTAGGAAACATTGAGCTGATGGGACAAATGGCTCTAAGAGGTTCAGGAAATGGTATAAAAATTAAAGAGAATGAAAATCCCAACACCTCTAGTGTCAAAAAGATGGTGTAAGTGTGGCAGAATGGCCATGTGGCAACAGAATCATGCCACACGTCATAGGATATCCCGAATCACACCCAAAATACCACCGCAGTCTCCATTCTTGAAACACTGTGATGAGAAAGAAAAGGTTCTGGTGTCTGGGAAAGGAAACATTGGCAGAAAAGAAGCAAGTCTCACAAGAGTGGTTCAGTGATGCCAGAGATACCCTCAGCCATTTCTCAGTGAAGTCACTTGCTGCCTTTGTGGGCACACAAATGAAATGCATGGTCAGGAAAGGACTGGCAAATTAATTCTTTAACCAAGAGTTGCCCAAAAGGCAGAACAGGCTGGACCCTGGATGAATAGGGCTGGAGTTGAAAGATCCCATGTGGCTGACCTTGAAGGTCTGATGTTTTCTTCATTCACTTTCCCTTGGCGAATCATGGGGGTCCTTAATCTTAGTCCAGGCTCCACGACTCCATCATGCCATTTTCCTTCCTTCTCTGTATTAATAAATGCTTTTCATTTTCATCCAATTTCTCAACACTTCATTAACCTCTGTTTTCACCCATGTATTTCCTCAGTTCGTTCAAGTCCATTCATTTGATGATCAATTTTGTGAAGGATGAACAAGTTGTTGCCTCATGTATTCCAGGTCCTTTTATAGTTCTAGCCACCGTGTGGCTGTTTAACAAATGCGTGAGACCATTTTATGGAATTAATTTTACTGTTGGTAAAATTAAAGGTGAATAATATAAACAACAATGATATGTTTCAAGTGTCAAAATAGAAATGTAACATTCTTACAGATACAGTGGCTTAAAGGCCTTCATGGTAAAGACAGTTTAATCTCCAAGAGAGATGAGTTCAGCCATCATCCCAGCCCAGGGAAGAGAGCCCTGTCGCTTGCTTTCATAACTCCTAGTTTGTTCCTCCTGCTCTGGGGGAATGCTTTGGTTTGCAGCAGGCCCTATAACATTACCATGCATAACAATCTGTCACTATTATTCATGGCTTTTCTCCAGTCTCCATACTTTTGACATTGCCATTAAAGAGATTCAGTGTGCTTAGTAGCTCTTTAAAAAATAAATAATTGAAAGCTAAATTATATTAAACCGGGCCAATGCTGGCCCCTTCACCTCAGTCCATTGCTATCTCCTTAAATGTATTCCTTCTTAAATCATATTGTAATTTGAAGATGCTGAAGTCTAAGTTTTTTGACTCAAATGCAGTTCTTTCTGATGCATAATTCATTTTCACTCTGTTACTGCTGCTGCACACGCAATGGCTTTCTTGGCAGCTAAATGCAGGATGAAATCAACAACTCTGTAAAGGATGAGGAATCGGAGTGGACATCTTGGCGGAAGAAATATTAAGCATGTCACAATGTTTTGTACTCTGTCTGGTGAAATGGAGACAAAAACCTCCAACAATCCTCAAGTTAATGGGAGAGAATGGCATTTTACGGCTGAAAATTATCTACCACTGATGTCATGCTGATGTTGCATTTAATTATTCTGCACATCACAGAAGACAATGATTGTGGGTGTTTTCAAGCCTCACAATTATTTGATGAGCATCTTCTTGGAGTTTTACTGTTTTTAGGAAAGAGAATGCTCCTTGGTTTGCCTGTCACTCTTATATTCCCTAAGGGGTTAGAATCCCCAGCAAAAACACATGACCTTAAAACAAAGAGAAAGTAGGCAGGGATGTCTCAGTGATGGGCCCGTCAACATAAACAGGAGTTTGGATGTTTGGAAAATTAAGAAAATTTAGACCTGCAAATGAACATTAAGTTGGCTTTATATTATAGAGCAAAGTGATCTAATATCATACACATCCAGAAAAAAATGCCATTTTATTGAGCCTTTAAAAAAACATACTATAGTGTTTCCTCAAAATGGTTGTGAAATTAGAAGGTTTGCTTCAAGCCTTTAGACTGCTCTTATTTTTTAAAAAAATTATAAACGTACGACATGCAAAATTTAGCCAAATTTATGCTAAATGAATACTGGAAAAAAATTTAAGTGCTTAATATTCTAAAATATATTGTCATAAGATACATTTAATTTGTTGGTGAGCACCAACAAAAAAATATGCTCTGCTACATTTCCAAATCCCTACTCCCTATTCTTTTTCCTATCCTGTGAAAAATTCCTCCACTGACTCTGCCTTCAGTTCCTATCTCTTTGGGAAGCGTGTTTCTAGGTACAGGGTGATTACCATCCAGATGTGAACACTGGAAATGCATGATTATCTGTCTATTGTTCCAAATTTCATAATAGATGACCATGAAAAAGACTGTATATGTGAGCATTCCTGCCTGCCTCTGTGTGTGTGTGTGCACGAGTATGTATGCGTGTGTGCGAAACATGTAGATGGGGAGGGTAGCCTGTATTCCTCATATTTCTACTAATTAAGTTCTTAACCTTTTCGGTCTGTTTACTACACTGCCCTTCTGTATTGCTTTGGATCTTCCTGAACACTCTTATAGAAGACAGCTAGAGATAAATTTTCAGAAATAAGGGAAAAACAACCTGAAGGGTTAACTGGTTGGAGGGACTGCTTGATCAGAGCTGATTAAAAAAAATAAATCTTTGTATCTTGATGCAAGGACAATGAGTGACTAAGGTAGGACCCGGAGAGGTACATTGTGCTTTCCCTTTCTTGTATATTCAGAGTGACAAATTTGAAAGAGAAGAGATTTATGAGGTTCAAGAATAGCTTTGGGATAAAATTTAATCAATCAGTCAACATGTCTGTATTGAATCCTACAATGGACAAACTCTGTGCTAGGCACCAAAGGAATACCTGAGAACTGAGAGACAGCCTGAAGCACTCATGGAATTTTTAAGATGATAACAAATATTTCAAAGTCCTGAAAGAGACACTGAAATGCAGTATCACAAATCTGACATGAACGATTTTTAAATTATCTGTCCCATACTGTAAGAATCAGAATCTCTCTTAGATATGGCTGCCCTATTATTTCAGCATGCTCTTTAAGATTAAGTTATATGGATTCATAGTTTTTCTGTTTGCAAATGTCTCATCAAGCCAAGGAAATTGACCTCTCTGCTTGGGGAGGGGCTGTATTTTCTGGCTTGTTTATTCGATAAACTAAAAAAGAAAAAATAATCTTTGAAGATCATTCCTTTCTTGTTCTGAATTTGATGGAGGGTGGCAGAGGTTTCCTAAGTAGTGGACTGACTATAGATTATATTTGGTTTAGCTATTTCAATAGCTATGAAAGCAAGAAAGGGTTTCTTGAACATCAAAGTCCCTCCTGGGCTTGACTTCTCTGGTTATCAGTATAGATTGATAACAGTTGGTAGCCAATAATCCTATTACTAAGAAATGGAGTTTCTTAAAGAAGTCTGATCAAAGCAACTGTTAGCAACAAGATATTTCTATTTGTTTTTTTCTCTACTCTCTCTTTTGGCATTCCTGTTCCTCCCCTTTCTTTCCTTTTTTTAGATTGTCTCTTTCAATGAAAGACTTCTCTAAAAAAATCTACATATTGATATAACTAAGCCAGGTGACCAATAACATAGGTTATGATGCTAGTATCTAATTTTAAATATGAATTTGCAATGACAAAACTAAATTTTTTAAGATCCAAAATATTAACTTGATAAGGCAAGCATGGGAAAGGCATTCTGACAGTTCATCTCATTCCATGGCTTGTTAGGTACACAGTCTCACTCAAACTCTGCCTACTTATGAAGTCCAGCCCAATTCCTAGTCAACCCAAGATGAGCTTATTCTTTAAGGAGGAACTGTAAACACACCCTACTTGATTAGGAAGAAAATACCAAACACTTGTGGGGGTGTTAATTAAATTCTCTATAGAAGGCCAATGATATATATTGACTCCATCTGGAGTACCAAATAAAAGTCACACTTGCAAAACAGAAAAGCTAGAAAGTGACTACATTTTCTTCAAAAAGCCTTAATGTTGTAATAAAAATGACCACTTTTAAGATCAACACATTTTCCTCTTAATTGTAAGCAGCAATGATTTATTATCTTTCTTCAGTATTCTTGACCTCTTTACTGAAAGAAAAATACATTCTCATTCCTCTCATTGGTCTCTAGTATAGGGATTGGGAAGTTTTTTGTAGGACCTATGAGCTAAGGTTTTTTTGTTTGTTTGTTTTTTACATTTTCAAAGGTTTATAAAAACAAACAACAACAAAAACAAAGAAGAGTAGACAAAAGACAGGAAAAAAAATCATATGTAGCCAGCAAATCCTAAAATATTTACTATGTGTCTTTTATAAAAAACATTTGCCAACCCTTGTTCTAATAAATAGGACCAACTCCATATGTATAAATAAAATTTCTGAAGGAGGAAGCAATGGCCAACCTTAGAGAGGATTGTGAATTATGCTTTAAAAAAACAGTGACATTTAATTAAATAGTAAAGCTAGAAAAGGCAATTGAAAGGAATATCAGAGGATTCTGATGCTCAAAGAAAAAGTCGTCAAACATGAAAAAAATTATAGGACAAAGATTTCAGATGTGTCATTGATGGACTGTGCTGGTGGTACTAAAATCAATGGGAAAATACCAGAAGCTGTGGGATGATGATATTCAAAGGTCATACTAATCCAAACCTGTATTACAAGTTCAAGATGCCAGATTGAAAACATGAGCCAAATTTACTGCCAAAATGGGACAAGAAACCAAGGGAACTCATGGGCAAGAATTGTCAAACCAGACGAGCAAAAGAATTGGTGACTTGGCATACAAGCCCCAAAGTTCAACACGGGCCTTTGGTTACATTCAAAAGAAAGGATGAGTCTCCTGCTACCATTTTTATTTTTTAATTTAAAATAGAATGACTCTCAAATGTATATGCCATGTGGAAAATTTTCACTATATGTCTTGCCCAGATTAAAAATGTATCACTTTTACAATTTAAATTATCTTGTTTGAAAAATTAGCTCTTTTTTAGACTGTCAGAGCTGTGGTTGATTCTATTCACTACCAGCCAGCTGAACTGGTATGTGGCCCACTCTCTCAAGAGTTTCCCTGGCCCTTGCATGAATCCAGCACAGTGAAGGAATCCATCATTCTGCTCAGCCTTAGCTCAAATAATTTCTAGGCAGAAGTGGCATGTGCCTATAGGTTACATCAGGAAAGCAAGGAAAGGTGATTTAATAAAATATACAGCAATTTCCCCTCACACACCTCTGTGGAATTGACAAAATCAAAGCACAAAGGAAAATATATGAAATACAATCTACATTAGTCAGCTTTGAACTGTGATATTATAGACTAAATTAACATTCCATAAATATATGCTGGGCTCCTCCATTACCGTGATGGCAGCTCTTATCATCAGGTGAACAATTGTCTAGGTAGTAAACCACAAATGACTCTTAGGTGGAGCTTTGGGTAGGAAGATGTGTACTGTGAGGATCCTGTGAGCACCTAGGTCCTCAAAGAGAAGAGAGACAGATGAAAGTTGTAAGAGTACATCAAGGATACAGTACCTCTTATGTACTCCTGGATAGAGCTGAAACGCATTCTACTAAGTGAGGTATCCCAAGAATGGAAAGACAAGCACCACATGTACTCACCATCAAATTGGTATTAACTGATCAACACATAAGTTCACATATAAGAATAACATCTGTTGGATGTTGGGTAGGGGGGAGGGAGGAGGGAAGAGGAGTGAGGAGGGCGGAGGGGACGGGTATATGCATACACAAAGAGTGCAATGCACACCACCTGAAGGATGGACATATTTGAAACTCGGACTTACAGGGGGAGGTGGGAAAGGGCAACATACATAACCTAAACATCTGTATCCCCATAATATGCTGAAAAAAAAGTGTACATCAAGGTTGTCTATTAAAAAATAATGTGAAACACCAATGAAACGAGAAAGGCATTACATGATCAAGGAAGAGTTTTCTCTTTAAAGTCATCCCTTCTTGTAATTATGATACAAGGATCAATACCCAACCATGGTGACCCTTGTGATTGCACCAGTCAGAATTGAAAATTAATCTTGTTATTTTGTGGATCTCAAGGTCACACTTTTTTTTGACCCAGATATTATTACTCAGCTTAATCATTCACCTTTATCACTTGACTTTAGGTGTTTCTTCTCTTTGAAAACAAACAAAGAAGTTGATGCTGGGACTGTAAAAAGAAGCAATTATTTTCAGAAGAGTTTTAATTATAGTTGTTGTATACTAATTCTCAGTGAATTACTATTTCATGTATGTATTGTATGATAGACATTCTTAATCTGAATATCATAAAACTAAAATCCTATATGAATAAACTTTGTTCAGAGCCATATGGTAAAATATTCAAAACATTAAATGCACTCTCCTTAGCCCTGTCATACCTTATGTGCAAAAAGCCTTGTGTGCTAATATAACTTGTTAGGGACAATAAAATGTAGATTCTAATATTTCTTTTTACCTTAAAAGCAGTGTGGTTTTTGTATGTAGGCAGGAGAGGAAATTTAAGGTACATGGGACTGTACCCTAAATTGGTATTACCTCTTGTCTTACAGCACGCCAGCTCTAAAACTCTGCCTTTGAAAATCTGTCCCTTTGTATTATGTCTTGCTTCTTCCAGTAGCTATCATTTTTCAAGTCAAAATATCTCTGGACTAGTTTTCAAATGTAATATGTATGCTTTAGTAAGAACGGTTTTATTAGAGTCCTTTCTCTCATTATCAGGGAATCAGAGTAGCATGAGAATACTGTTGATTTGAAAGTGAGAGAAGATGGCTCATGCAAAAGGAGTAGAAGGGAACACCGATCTTGAAGAGATGAGGAAAACTGAAAGGCAACCTTCAATGACGCTGCAGTTTTCAAAAGGCTTGTTCTGACCACCCCATTTTTTTGGTTGTTCTTCTCTTACTTCCCTGAGGTTAAGTCTGATGGATTTTCTTTTCTTTTTAAAATAGTGTTCAGCAAACAGCACATAAGCGTTGGGTTTGAAAGGAGAAGAATGCTGCGAGCTCTCAAAGGGGTAGTGGAAATTATAGGTAGCGAAAATGTAATTATCCAACTTGGAGTTTTTCCAGACCGGATCCACCTGATCGGAGACATTAGAGCAAATGCATTACACTTTTAAAAAGTCTCCTGCCGGGCTCACTGAATGAGAGTAATATCATATTGCCTATGGTTCTGGTAAATAAAAAGCATCATTAACAATAACACAATGTGAAGAGCCTGCTGAAATGATATACTGTATTTAGCCACAATGGCGCATCAAACTCACAAATCCGGCTTCGGAAATGGGTGGGCGCACTGGAGGGGCAAACAGTGATGATTAAAAAATGCAGTCAGAATGAGAGCAAAATCTGCTTCCTTTTACAGAAACTTTCCTTTTCAAAAGCAATCATACATGGAAACTTATTTCACTTCAGAATAGGAGAGACGATTATACTGAATGTGTGTGACTGAAGGAGTTTGTTCTATTCTGGCACAGTGGCACCATCTCCAGATCAATGGCAAATGCATTTACAGTGCTGGGTCATTGGCTGGGTACAGAACTGGCATAGCTGGGGATGACAAGAGGGCTCAGCAATGGATGGAGAGCAATGAAGGTGGCACTCCTCATTCCTTACAGACTCATTTAAATGAAATTTAACAAATATTTGGAAGTGTCTTTAATATGTAGATATTGCCTATGATACTGTGGTTTATGAAAGAAATATGACATGCTCCCTCTCCTGAAAATCATTACAGTCTGCTTGGGGGATGTTGCATGGTAAGTGTAATATGAGAAATAGGTTAATTAAAAGGTGTTCAATTATCTAAAATAAAACAGACATATAAAATTGTGATACGGGAATTCAGTGTAAGAAACTTCGTGAATAGTACGTGGTATCAATGAAGACATCAAGAAGGAAGTGTTAATCAATATGAACATTAAATTTAGATAAATGCAAGACTGTTATAAGCTGATAGGCACAAATATGGCCACTCCAGTAGTTTAAGGCCACTGTTTGTTCTTAGTGGGCAGTATTATAATTGGATAGACAGCTTAGCTTTGCACAAATAGAACAGGAAGTAAGGACAACATATGTACTGTTGTATAACATATCCAATATTTTATATACAGAGAAAGAGTCAGATGATGCACATAAAAATCCATATCTACCAATAATATTTATTATAATTAACTATAATATTTATCATTTAATCATAATATCTATCAGAGTAGCTAATTTTTGGAAAGCCTACTGTGCATACATGTATCATCTCTAATTTTCACAATTGTGACTATTATTCTTATTCCAAGATGAGGAATAAGAACAACATCAGTGAGAGATATTAGTGAGAGTATGATTGCTCAGGGACCTCTAGATAGGAAAAGAGGTGGCAGGATTCATTCTCATTTCTGTCATGATCAAAAACTAGATTTTCCTACCACCACACTACTGGTATGGAGCTGTCATGTTGAGGAACCATTTGGGGCAAAAATATTGAGAAAGAGGTGTGACTCATGTTCAATTCATGAGTAGTATGCTTGCATGAGGATCAACAAGGGATCTGTATTGTGGAAAGCCAAAGATGAATAGGAAGCACCTAGATAGTGTCATTTGGGAGAACTGGGGCAGATCTTGGCTATTAAATATATCCCTTCTTTTGAATTTCCTACATTAAACTGTAGTTTAAACTGAAATTTTCTCTAGGAGAGATCAACATCAAAATCAAATACACTTTAATGGGAATGGGTGTGTTAAATCACTTTTCTACATGTCTAGCATGATTTCAGGTAGCATGAAAGTGTTCTGTGTGTGTGCTTTCTTAAATGGAAAATTGAGGAACACACCAAAAGAGAGGGCAGAACATAGATATTCTTTTCTCGAAGTGGGTCTGTGACCCACTCTGGACACAGCTGATATATTTTCCTGATAGCTCCATGTTCTTTTGAGATGTAGAAATCCCAGCAAATTCTAAGCACCCGAGTAGTTAAACAATCTACAAACAAGTCAGCGATATAGTGGCATTGTTAGTTGTGCCTTTTAAATATTTTGTCTTCAACGGATTTTCTATTGTCCTTCAATCTTCTAAGACAACTCTTCTTTCAAAGTTTCATTCAAGCCTTCCACTGTCCCCAAAGTCTACAAGATCCAGAAAAAATGGTATTATATCTATTGATCCTTTTGTTATTACCACACCACAGACTCGTTCTCTCCCAAATTTTAATTGAGTTCACTTGGCAGTTAGCAAATGCTGTATGATGATGTTGATGAAGACAGGGTTAATACAGCCCAGAGAATATCAATATTGGATATTTATACATAAATAATCACAATCATTATATAATATATTTGATCAGGTAACTTAGTATGTATGTGAAGTTGGTGTGATACCACAATGTGTGTTTGTGTGATATAATTTTTTCCTCCCTGTCTTTACATACTTGCAATCTAGTATACAAAGACTTAAATGAACTTGGAAAGACTGTATAGAAGGCATCAACTCTGGTAGAATTTTAGAACTTTACCATTAAAAAATAATTAACATTATAGAAAATTGATGTAAAAAGGGAAATTTTGAATCCATTATGGAACTGACGAGAAAATGAGAGTTCCTCGGGGTTTAGGGAGAAAATGGGAAACCAGAAAGTGGTGAGCTCTGTAGCCAACTCTCTGCCATGGACAATAATTTATTTTGCTCAAGTTTATTTTTGTTCCCTATTATGCTTATTAAATGAACAAGTTCTGTCTGGAAAAGGACAAAGTGCTAAAAAAGACAGTGAGAGAGCCATTGAAGATTGGATGAGCAGGAGTGGTATCTCCAAAGAAGTGATTTTAAACGCAACATCTGCACTAGAATTTTTATAGCAGCACAATTCACAATTGCAAAGATGTAGAAACAACTCAAGTGTCCATCAATATATGAGTGGATTAATAAAATGTGATATATGCATACCATGGAGATCTATTCAGCCACAAAAAACAATGGTGATCTAGCACTTCTCGTATGATCCTGGATAGAGCTGGAGCCCATTTTACTAAGTGAGGTATCACAAGAATGGAAAAACAAGCACCATGTGTACTCCCCATCAAATTGGTATTAACTGATCAACATTTATTTGTACATATAGTAGAAATATTCATCAGGTGTCGGGTAGATGGGAGGGAGGCAGAGGGGATGGGTATATACACACTTAATAGGTGTAGTGCACATCATCTGGGAGTTGCACACATCTGAAGCTCTGACTTGGGTGGGGCAAAGGCAATATAGGTAAACCAAACATTTGTACCTCTGTAATATGCTGAAATTAAAAAAAAAAGAAAATGTACAAAAAAGAAAAAATATGGAATAGAAATTGTGTTAGTTATTTTAATTAGATTTTACTATTATATAAATAGTACATTTGTGATATCTAGAAAATATTAAAAGACAGAAAAGAAGAAATATAACCATATATGATTTCTCATGAATGAAGACATAGACTATTAAATTTTTTATATATTTCCTGTTATTTCCTTGGTTTTAATGCTTAAAATTTTAAACTGAAATATGTGGTGATATGTGGTTAAATGAACAATAACAACAAAAATTCAAAAGTGAAATAAAAAAAAATTGAGGAGTCTGTTTTAACCTGTTAGATCAAATATTTAGGTTGTTTCTTTCTAAAACTACATCATAATAAAATAAAGGTATAAACCCATGAGGACAACAAGAATAAGAGAGGAAATAACTCTACAAATGATGTCAAAAAAATGTTGGAAAATGAAAAATAGATGGAAAAGTGCTAATTGACTAAACAGGACAGGGAGAAAATCTTTTCAATTCTACTGAGAATTTTACTTTATTTTTTTAATTAAAGCAATCATGTTTGTACTTTACAAGTCTGGAGAAACAAGATTAAAGATAACCAGTACTTCTCACAGTGGGCCTAAAGGGACACTGAGAAGTTCCTTTCCACCACCCAGCATGGTTAGGAGACAACCTCTCCTCTTTTGCGACAGGTACACAAAGTCAGTCTCTGGAGAAACTAATTCAGAGATGCTCTGAAATTTGGACACCAGCAAAGCTGAGAATTAGTTAGTGTCATGATATCCCTGGAGCTACGCTAATACATCATAAAACATGACATCTTTGGAATTATTCTGCGTATAACATAAAATGAAGATTAAAAGATATTTTCAGCTTAATTGAACAAAACCCTAAAATGTGGCTAAAAGGAGATAATTTTGCTTATATTTTAGGAAAAAAACAATATCAAGGTTCACAATATGAAGAAAAAGTTAATATTTTTGATTTAGCAAAGTACAATAAAAGAGGTAAAACATGGCCTGATTGAGATGTTCAGCTCACTTGTTATTGGATTTGAGCTCTATGCTGATAACACCCATAGCTCAAGGTGAGGGAAATTGGAGAAATCATTCCTAATTAATAACTACCCATTCATGTGTGGTGATTATAGCAATTCAGAAGGAAATATTCATCTAAAGTCAAATGTGTAAAAGAAAATATTTCTATTGCATAGTCTCATAAATTTAGATTTAGAAAATTAGAAGGGATCTTAGATATTACTTATGCTAAAATTCTACTGAATTCAGAAGTCCTTTCTAAAATTTTCTGACAACTTACCATTCAGAGTATGCTTGGTCATTTTCAGTAACCACCGTATTAAACACAATCCCATCTTTTTTTATGTGGTTAGAAAATATATGTTCTTCGTTATTAACACCTAAGTTTGTATATTTGTAATTTCTATCACTTCATCCTAGTTTTGACCTGAGAATTTATTTAAATAATTATATATCTTTCATAGTGAACATATGCCACACTTTTTTTTTAATTTTCTACCCTAAATATTCCAATTCATTTGCTTAGTTCTCATAGAACAGAATTTCTAAATACTTTATTGTCCTGTTTTACCCTCCTCAAATTAATTTTAATCTGTAATTTTTCTTTAAAAATTCTGGAACCCCAAACAGAATGAAAACTTCTAAATTGGTCTAGCCAATTTAGTTAATCCCTCTTGTGTTGAACACTAAACTGTGTCTTTATTCATACTATTTAGGATTTCATTAGCTGTTTTAGAAATCAAATTACATCCCGACCTCTTCAGATGTTGCATAATTTCAAGACTTCAGGAAATGTCCCCTGGTTTAAATTTTAGAATAGATTTTTCAGATTTATATGTATTATTAATTGTCTTTGCTCTCAGCTGTGATGCATCATTCTATCCTAAACTTTTTCTACTCAAAATCTCTGATGTGATTAGTTATTCATCTGACTTTGTAAAAAAAAAAATCTAAAGATATGATATAACAATATCTTTCTATTTCTCCACCTACATTTTAATGAAGTAAGTCAAATTTGTATAATCTCCATGAAGGCAGGAGAGGTCTGTGCCCATCTCGATCTTGTTCACTGCTGTTTTTTAGATTCGAGCAACACAGCAAATATGTGACATATATGTATTCAAAACAGCAACACAGCCCTAAAACGTCTCTTTGGACTGACATTCACCCTTTAAAAGACATGATTCAGCTAGCCTTGACTTTGTAAAATGTTCAACACATTTTCTGTCATTTTTTTCAAAAGTATTTCATTAGAAAAAATTTTCTGACATCTAGCAATATAATTATTGAAACTTTGAATTTCCCATATGATAACAGGACCAGAAACAGAAATAGAAGATTAATTTAACAGGAATTTTGATTATTTTTTTATGGAAACATTTATTTCCAGTTATCACTTTTTCTTTTTTTGAATCTGAACAAATAAGTTATTTAATAATTGACTAGATAATTTTAGTAGTTACCAATGCCAAACCCTTGAGATATAATTTCCAGAATCTACCTTTCTCTCTTTTTTGGCAATTGATGAGGATTTTGCATTTGTTTTCTAGCACTTCTCTGCTCTGTTCACTCCTGATTGTTTTATAATTGCTATATGATTCTGAAATTATATTTGCAAGTTTTTCTTATTTAAAATAACCAGGTTTCTTCTTACAATTTCTCAGCCATTATTAGACAGTAATGTTTCCTTAAATATAATTGTTTTGTCCTTTACAGTTTTTAATCTGGTTTTCTTCTTTAATAATGAAGATGGAAATATATGTATTTCCTGCAGATGAAGATTTTCAGATCATAGAATGTGTCACTAATGGAGATAATCTAAAGTCATTTTTATATTTTGGAAGACCTGCAAAAAAAACGACCAATGCTAATTAGGTTTTTAAATCAGGATTTTGCCTGTGAGCAGACACGTGGTTCGATGGTCCATTGGTACTCCTGAAAGTGTCTATTCTCCTCACACTTAGTTCCCGAACTTCCTCAATGCACAGTCTCACACATTCCTCCTTAAAGCACATGTCCTTTCCAAGCTTTGAGAGTATACTGAGGGATAAGTAGCAGTGAAGAAGTCTTCCGCATACATCAAGATTTTTTTTTGTTTTGACTCCTCATTCTCCTTTTGGCTTCTCAAGGGATTTTCTTTCTGGTGCTCAGAAAGGTGTGATGAGACAACCGTTCTACCTGTCTTTCCTTTGACGGAAATCTCTGGATATCCTGCTTCTGACATTCTCTGTGTTGCGCTGTTACCTGATTACCTGGACGAATGGCGTTTGCATTCCCAGTGCCCCGACAGCTTTCACAGGCAGGAGGGTTTGATCTATTTTGGATTATCTTGCAGTTATATTAGATGAGATGTCCCTGTAAGCTAATTACTTTGGCAACCAAGAGGGCACCAACAATCCCGTCGGGCATCCATGGGGGCACCTTAATGGTGTTTTAAACAATGTGTACAGAAGGGGTTAAAAGCTACACAGAGAGGAGCAAGCAGAGCCTGAGGGGAGAGACACTGCAGGTGTGTGGTTAACAAGGAACTAATTGGATAACCAGGCAGGAGGAGAGGCAGGCATAGAGCTGGTCACTAGGCTTGTGTGGAATTCCAGCGGTTAGCCGGTGCTGAGCCCTTGAGGAGTTGAAATAAAGACAAGTTGAATCTGAAGTCTATTTTTTCCTGTGATCTTTGCAAGAAACTGCAAATTGGGACTTGACAGCTTTCTTCACTGCCTGTTGCTTTGTTTCAGGTGGTATTGTTTTGAACTAGCTAAGAGCTGACATTCTGGATGCCTACCCTGGGTGTCTTGTATCCAGACAAGAACATACATCGACTCTTAAAGGCATGTTACTCTTTCTTCTTTCCTTAATGATCTCTCGGTTTTGTGAAAGAGAGGGTAGACAGTGAAATGAGTGTTGGCTTGTTATTCAGAGATTGATCAGATTGAAGTGGAGATCAGTTAATGAGAAGCAACGAAATTGTTTTCTCAGGTAGACACAAATTATTGATAGAGTGAAAAGACAGGCAAGGAAATCTTACTGAAAAGAAAGAAAACATTTCAGATTTGGGGATATTTTGAAAAATAATATTTTCAGAAATTTTTCTGGCTGTTGAGTAACATGCAAGATGAACTCAATTTCAATTATCATTTTCTTTAAATAATAATAAAGTGGATAATGCAAAGAAAAAAAAACTTTGCTAGAAAAAATAAGTTCTCAGACCACAGCAAAGTGTCTGTTTTTTTTTTTTTATAATGTCCTTACTTAAGTTCATGATACAGAGCTATATTTTTTTTGAGCCAAAATGGGTTGGAATAAAAAAAATGTAATAAACAATTTGGCAATGATTTAATGCAAAGCATCTTCTGATTGTTTTTCAGCATTAGCACCAAAGGAGCTGAAGCAGAGAGTCAATATGGTATATCATGTTTACAGGTCTAAAAATTGGGCACCCAACTTCCTACAGCTGGAATTCATTTGTTCACTAGGTCAAGTCACAGATATGGGCATGCCCTTTCCATGGACTCTAACAATCCCTATTGTCCCACTGCACACATTAATGCTACCTTTATAGTTTCTAAAGTCACTTCCAGATTTGGACTTCACAGCCCATGTAAACTCTCTTGCCTCTAGATTCCCATTTGCAAAACGAGAGTGTTTGACTAAAGTAGCTCTAATTTCCCTTCTAGTTCTAAACTTCTGCAATACCTAATAAGAAATAACATTTTTCTAACATGATGGTATGATGTGACAGCTTGGAAAAGGGAGGAGAAAGTAATTTTTAAAGACCAGATTAATGGAATGTGAATTGTAGCCATATAACTTTTATTTTAAAGAAATTACTTCATTCGTGCTGATTTTTCTGAAGAACTAAATCACAGTTCTTAAAGAAATTTGCAAAATTGGAATCCTAATTCCTAACATGTCTTTCTCCACCTACCTCCATTCAAGTTTCAATTTAGAGGGAAGAAAAAACATTTTTAAAGTAGCTTAGAATTAAACTCAAACACCAAGTTCTATAGCTTGAAGACTTTTTACCCATTTTAACAGTAGCTGTACTAACACTTTAGCAATTCATTGAAATCAGTGATTCCTTTAAATTAGCTACAGAAATGTTCAACTTCTGAATAAAACTGGCTGGTTGAAATTTTATATAAAAATAGAGCTATTCTACAGGAATGCAGTATTATAATACAGTATTTCCAATTTCCAACTTCTGCTTCTCAATGGACAATACCAACAAACAAAACCGACATTTATTTGCATCGAGTACAGATTCATTCTTATCTCTATAACATATTCTTTATTAATTGCTTTCTTGTCTTTGATATGAGTTGAAGCTATGACATGTAGTTTCCATATGCCACCAAAGACCCATTTTCTCCTCTTTTTCTCTTGTCTAACCAAATTCTTCAAGTTGGGTTATTCGTTTCTTTATACTGAATCCTTAAATACTACTTCAATAACAAACATTACATTTTCTTACTCAAAATCCTCTGTCATGACATTCTTATTGTTTCATGAGTGTATGTGTGTGTGCTGGTGTGTGTTTATGGCTGGAAGGGAAGAAATACAGAAATAAATGACAATCATATGAGAGATTTCTATAGTGATACAGGGATAAGTAATATCCACATTCTCATCCACATCTCTCATATAATGGTCTGAGGTCTTAATAATTGCCAATGATAGATTTGTGGTTCCATTATTGAAGGAACTATATTTCCACATTAAAGAAAATACTGTTGATATTCCATTCTAATCTACTCAGCCCACCATCAAGGTTTTCTCTACTTCTTTGAAAATACATATAATAAATACAAATTGATCAGTGTCTCATCCATATTTCCTACTATTCAAAAGAAGCTTTAAAATATGATGACATCTAACAAATTTCACCAATAATCATGAACTTGAGTTATATGACGAAATAAGCTCCTAGAAACACATAGGCATTTGCTTATTTATTTAGTCCATATTTCCTAAGTACTTTTCATGTAAAAGGAGACAGTGCTCTATGAGACAGGAGAATTTTTGTCATCTTAGATCTAATATTACGCAGAGAGGGTGTTACACAATAAAAGTCAATACAAATAAATAAAATAAAGCTATTTGTGGGAAATACTTTAAAGGAAAAACAGAGCTATGTGGTAGAAAGTAAAGAATAATGTCGTAATTAATGGGATCTCTCTTAGGCTAGGCAGTGAGCCAAGAAAAACCTCCCTGAGTAGGAGACTTCCAAGTGCAGCCCCAACATTGCAAAGCATCCAGTCGTGCAAAGATCTAGGGCAGAGCCTTGAGAGCAGCAGTGGTAGAAGTTCATAGGCAGGAAAGAGCTTGGAGATTTGCAGCAGAGGCTAAGGAGTGACTATTTCCAGGAGGGGGCACAGCGGAGAGTGCAAGACTGGAAGTGGTATGAGAAAAGACTGGAGAGGCTGGCTGGTGCCATATCATGAGGTGTCAAAATGTCACTTTCAGGAGTTTGTACTTAATTTTAAGTAAAGTTGAAGGTTTTTAGCATAGGAATATATGGTTGATTATCTGTTTTATCTGCTAGCTGTATGGAATAGATTGGAGGGGAGCAAGAGAAACATAAAGTAGAGTTAGAAAACAGCCCTGGGACAAAATCGCCTGGAGAAAATTAATTCCTCTAGAAATGTAGATCAATAGGTCAGAAATGGATATGTCGTGGAGGCAGAAAAGTCAGGGCCTACAGACATATTATCTATAAAAAGGAATCAAGGAAAATCTTGGTTTTCCAATCTAAAAAACTTCATATTCATGGTATCATTTACTGTGAGAAGACTCAGGGATAAGCAAGTCTTTGGATGTTCACATCTGTGGGCTTATGTGTGAATCAATAATTCTAGTTATATTTAAGATATCTATGAAATATCCTTCAAGTAAATATGTCCATTAAGAATTTGCATATAGTACAGTTGTCTCAAATGGCATGAACAGTTATTGCCTAAAGATTTAACTTTAAAAGTCCTAAGCATGCAGACCATTTTTAGCATGCAGAGGGGACAGAGGCTATCTCTTGGAGAAGTTGTTTTAGGTATCCAGAGAAATAGAGAGTAGGAAAAATACTCAATACATAAGTACATTGTTAAACATACAAAGAATCAGAAAATTTGCCAAGTTTTCCCTGGAAGCTATTGGAAGATATTCTCTATCAAAAGCAAAATAAAAATCAATTAAAAAGGTAAATCGAAAAGAAAAAGGCACATGTGCACTTTTAAATACTCTAATAGGCACATTAAAAATCAAAAGAAACTGATAAAATTGATTTTAAAAATATACTTCATTAATCTGATAAATTCAAAATATTATTTTAAAATATAATGATATAAAACAATTATTATATATGAAATATTTTCTTTTTCTGCTTTTGGTACCAGGTCTTTGATTCCTGTTGTATATTTTGCATTTCAGTACATCTCAATTCAGACTAACCACATTTCAAGTTCTCAATAGCCACCATATGGTTTGGGCTACTGCATTGGACATCAGGAGGATAGAAGGTCTTTTATGAATAATCTAGTAAAGGGAGAAAGAGAGAAACATAAGATAAAGAAAAAATTTTATCTGAAAAGTTTTTATGTTTCAGAGGAGAAAAATTAGGAGGTTTGGATCTAGGACATAAAGTAGAGGTGTTCTTTGGAGGAGTGGCACTTTCTCAAATATAACAGAAAGTAAACAAGAGACAAGGAGAGAGAGACAGATAGAAAGAGGGAGGGGGAGAGAGAGAGAGAAAGAGAGAGAGAGAGAGAAAGAGAAAGAGAGAGAGAAAAAGAGAGAAAGATGCAGATGAGAGTAGAGTAAATTTGTTCATGGGAAGACAAGAACGTGTAATTTAGAAAAATTCTATTTCCTTCCTGAAATATGAGGCAAGGTCATTAACTGAGTGGGATGAGAATATGGAACCCAGTCTACAAAGAACTTCCTAGCATGTCTACGGAGAGCTTTCTAGAACATCATGAATAGATACTTAATACACGTTACCTGATCATGATACCAGTTGACTTTGTCAGAGTTTCTCTGGGTAGTCTCCCACCTGAAATGTTGAGTGGGTATTTAAGTGTCCATTTAACCCTCTCCCCCTTCTTTTTCTTCCAGCAAACGTACTTGCTATTCGATGTTCTTAACATTCAACAAACGGCTTTCCACAATCCAATGGAATGTTGGCTACATTTGAATTAGACAAAGTGTTTTATTCTGTCATCCATAGTTTTCTGGAGTGAGTGTCTGTGTATACGTATGTGTGTGTTTAAGCAAGTATTGCAATGTGCACTTTGTAATCATGGTAAGCCATTTTCCTACTGCACCATGTTACAGGCATAACATGGATATTGGTAGTGACAATTGGTGGCAACACAGGATTTAACAGTTTCTCTTCTCTGCCCGGGCTTCTGCTTTCCCATCCCCACCTTCCTACATTTCAAAACTCTCCAAGTAGAGAAAAAAGAAGCCAGAAAAATAGGAAACTCAGAGATGGTGGGAAGGTCATATGGAGCAAGAGCAGGATGGATGGCTGCCCTGTTGTGCTGAGAAAATAAGAAGACAGGAATTGAGAAGTCAGATTGTATAAAAGTTACTGCTTTGTGCTGCCGCAAGGAGGAGGAGGAGAAGAGTGATGTCACTGTGCACAGTGCAATAGAACTGTTCTCTTTCCAAGAATGTCAAGGCGTTTAAATACAGGTCACTCCAAATCAATCCACATTGCACTCCCCCAAAATAAAGAAAACACTAAAACAGCTCTTGATGTAATTTATTCTTTCAGACTGGTGGCAGAGAGAGTTTTCTAAACCTTTAAGCTGTGAGTAGTTTTCTTTATTTCTTTTTTGTAAAGCTATATATCCCACTCACTTAACCCACACTTTCTATTTTTAGTTTTCTCTTGCTGATGAAACCTCGAAGATCATAAAGATAACATTCTCTGAGCAAGATTAGACTTCATGACTCTTAAGATTTGCTTCCTATTCAGCATTCTCAGTATTTTTTTTCCCTCTATATTTCATGTTACATCTTGGTTCCACAAATATTGTACCAACTTTTGCTGTAATTAACATTGTGCATATAATCTTAGGTATGGAGTGGTGTACTGCAGCATGCTTTACAAGTGCTTTGAATAGGGAAAAAGAGGAAAAGAAACAAGAAGTAGGGTGCAAAGTTTATATTAAGCATTTTAAAATCATGTTCTTTTATGCTTTTTCTCTCTATCCTGGACACTTTTTTAAGTGTTAGGACTTGTTCATGTCATCATTCATTACTCAAACTGCCCTTTCTTTTCACCCTAGCTAATGAGACAACTCCCCATTGAGGCACCATTCAATTTCTACTCCACTGTGGGCCTTCCAGAATATTGTGAAGTTTTTTTGTTGTTGTTGTTTTTGGTTTTTTTTTTTTTTTCCCCTTTCTGAATGCCCATTGTTCTGAGGAGTCATAGAACATGCCAGGGGAAAGCCATGAGTACGAATCCAGTTACTCTATCCAGACAAACCTCAGTTTGAATCCTGGCTCTACTTCTCAGAGTTTTATGCCACATAGATAAGCAGCATAATATCAGATTCCTATGCGTAAAGAGAATGCTTCCTAAGCAATGTTATGAAGAGTAAATAAGATGCTGTTAGCAAAACTATTTGTATATTGCCTCACTTTTAACCAATGTAAATCATCTAGGTCCCTTTGGGCTGCTATAATAAAACTATTGTAGACTTAAACACAACATTTATTTTTCATAGTGCTGAAGATTGGGGAGTCAAATATCAAGGCACTGCTAGATTTAGTATCTGGTGAGGAGCTGCCTTCTGGTTCATAAATGGCAGTTTTCTCACTGTATCCTTATGTGGCAGAAAAGGTAAGAAAACTGTCTGTGGTCTCTTTTATAAGAACACTAATCCCATTTCTGAGGGTGGAATCTAATCACCTCCCAAACACCCACCTGCTAATACCATCCTATTAGGAGTTAAGATCTCTATATATGAATTTGGAGAGAACACAAACTTTCAGTCCATGGCACAAGTAAATGGTCACGACTTGGTTAGTTCACTGGGCACATTTTTAAACTAAGGATGTCGAGGCTCACAACATCATCAATTTGAGAAGTGTCACACAATGGACAGAGCACAGCATTAGCAGTCTGAAATTTATAGATTTAAATCCTGTATCAAAAATGTCTAAATGATGTAAACAAGTACAGTCATTCATCACCTAATAACAGGGATACACTCTATGAAATGTGTTGTAAGGCGATTTCATCACTGTGCGGACATAATAGAGTGTATTTACACAAACCCAGATGGTACAGCCTCCTAAATACCTATGCTACATGGTATTGCTTATTGCTCCTGGGGTACAAACTGATACAGCAGGTTATGGTAGGTAACTGACACAATGGTAAATATTTTTTTACATGTAAACATACTTAAACATAGAAAATGTACAGCAAAAATACAGAATCAAAAATAAAAAATGATACACCTGTATAGGGTACTTATCATGAATGGAGTTTACAGGACTGGAAGTTGTCATGGGCAAGTCAAGGAGTGAATGGTGAGTGAGTGTGAAGGTCTATGTCATTACACTACTGTAGACTTTGTAAACACTGTACACTTAGGCTACACTAAGTTTATTAAAAAATATTTTTCTTTCTTCAATATTAAATTAACCTTAGCTTACTGTAACATTTTTACTTTATTGACTTTTTAATTTTTTTAACATTTCTGACTACTTGATAATGACTCTTAATTTGAACACAAACACATTGTACAGCTGTACAAAAATATTTTCTTTGTTTGTATCCTTATTTTAGAAGCTTTTTCTATTTTAAAAAAAATTAAATCTTTCTTTAATTTTGAGCCCAGATGTGGTGGCTCACACCTATAATCCTAGCACTCCGGGAGGTCGAGGTGGGAGGATCGCTTGAGCTCGCGGGAGTTCAAGACCAGCCTGAGCAAAAACAAGACCCCCGTCTCTACTAAAAATAGAAAAATTAGCAAGGCTTCATGGTGCACACCTGCAGTCTCAGCCACTCGGGAGGTTGAGACAGGGGGATTGCGTGAGTCCGGGAGTCTAAGGTTGCAGTGAGCTATGATGATACTACTGCACTCTACCCAAGACAACAGGGAAAGACTGTCTCAAAAAAAGAGATAAAAAATTTTCCTTTACTTTTTAAACTTTTTTGTTAAAAACTAAGACATGAAAACACCCATTAGACTAGGTCTACACAGGGTCAGGATCATCAATATCACTGTTTTCCACCTCAACCCGTTGTCCTACTGAGAGGTCTTCAGGGACAATAGCGAGCCTGGAGCTGTCATCTCCTATGCTAACAACAGCTTCTTCTGGAGTATCTCCTGAAAGACCTGCCTGAGCCTGTTTTATAGTTAACTTTTTAAAAAAATAAAGGTAAGGAGTACACTCTAAAATAAAAAATAATAAAAAATATAGTATAGTAAATACATACACCAGTAGCACAGTCCCTTATTACCATCTATTATGTACTGTATATAATTGTATGCCTAGACTTTTATAGGACTAGCAATGCAGTAGATTTGTTTACACCAGCATCACCACAAACAAGTGGGTAATGCATTGTGCTATGACATTAGAAGGGCTACAATGTCACTAGTCCATAAAAATGTTTCAGCTCCGTTATGCAATCCATTGTTTACCAAAACGTCTTTATACACACGTGACTATATAACTTCCTTAAGCATCTCTAACCTATCTCTTAATAGGATTTGTTTGGATTTTATACAACATATAAAACAAATGCCAGTTGATGGCACATAGAAGGGGCCAGTCAAAGGTAGTGAGGCAGAAAGAGACAACCTTTAAAACTTACAGATTCAGAGAAGGCTGTGGGAGGAAGTAAACCTAAATTGGAAATGGATATGATTTGAATATCTGACTAATTTTCATATTGGCCTGCATGGAAACCCAATCTTGGTTTAATCTGAGAAATAACAGGTTTAGGATAGCATAAGGAGGAAAAGAATATCAGACAACAACAGCAAAGAAGTTTTTATACACTAAGATTTTAGTTTTTGTTCTTGACTGCCTTTTAAAGGTGTTTACATTTATATTTAGAAAATGACATACGGTTATTAAGTTTGTAACTCTTGCCAAATCTTAATATAGAATCTATTGAAAATAGCAGCTACCAGTTCAAGTTGCTTTTAATTCTGGAACAAAACAATAGACATCCACTATTATGTGTGTGTGTGTGTATGTGCGTGATGTTTGGAAAAATTCCATTTTTTATTTGCCAACTATATGCTACAGTATTTGTTTGAAAAAAGAAGTTTTGAACCCTATGGTACTATTTTTCTGTTTCTCACCAAGCTGGGCACTGTTGTTCTTTTGCTTTTTATTGACATGTTATGCACTAGAATTTAGGGTTTTGCTTTTTAACCACATAAATCTCCATTTTCTTTCTTTTTGTTTTCTCCTTTTTAGAAGTGCTTTTCTATTTTCATAATCCAAACACAGTTGACTGCTAATTTCTCCCTGAAAGACATTGGAAGACGGCTTCCAAAATTAATGGTGTAAGACAAGTTTACAAACTGTCAGGCTTTGAAGTGAAAATTAGTGTGTCATTCTTTTTGAAAAGAGCAGAGCACAGAACTGACTGCTACATCGTAAGAACCTTTCAAAGAGAAATAATTTTTTAGATGGGAGGACAAAAGTTAAACAAATGTTTTCTTCTCTACCTCACTTCCCAGATTCCATCAACACACCTATGCTCACACACATCCACGCACAATTGGAACGATTTTTCAGCCTCAAATTCTTTATTATTCTAAGAAATCAACAGCCATGGGAATTATACGGTGATAAATCTTGAAATTCCACTTAAAACAAATTGTACTGACTGGCATAGCTTTAGAGAGCCAGGTGGAAGAAATCTGGAGACAGTGTGATTATTTTCTAACTTTCGAAAGTTAAAAAAAAGAAAAAAAAGTCCACGTTATTCAAAATTTGATGGTCATGTTGAGGAAGAAGCTTCAGAAAAATAAGCTAATATTTTCAAATGGACTCAAATTTCGGCTTAATTTTTGGCTAAAATTCCAATGTCATTAAGAACTCTGTCTATGTTACTATCTTAGGGTCTTAGAATGTTAAAGGTGTAGATTCTTCAAAAACTGTAACACGAAACCTCTTTATTATTTAAAGTAGCACAAGACTTGGGATGCGCACCCTTGGCATTCGGCATATTTGGTTACATTCCAGGCTTGCCTTCTCCTTTTAATGAAATCGTGAACAATTTACTGAATCTTCTGAGTCTCAGTTTTATGTAAGTGTAAAATATTAAAAATAATAGTAATAATTATCGCAATTTATAGATCTTTTGAAAGATTAAATTATATAATAGATTTAGAGCATGTGGCACAAAGCTGGGGCACTGTAACGGGAGATGTTCCCATGTTGAAATGAGAGAACAAAGATTTTGATCATAGAAGTAGAATCTATTGGGCGGGGGCAGGGAGGTGGAGGTCTGCTTTTCTGGAGCAGATTTCATACTAGAATATGACTTTGTGGGAATACACAAAGTATTTTCTCTAGGTAATTGTGCACTAAAATTTCAGGATATACATTCCATATTATATTATATATTATACTATACAACTATAGAGTTGAGGATCTGAACATATATTTCCTGCAATACATTTTATTCTAAAATTGATAACCCCCCAAAAAATCTGAGTTCAGTTCTTCTGTTTGCCAACTCCTATTTGCCAAGTGTTCTTCTCACACCAATACTAATTCTCTACAAGGTTCATAGACTTTATCCTCTATTAATCTAAATATGTATCTATATGTTACTGTCATATTTGATCTATCTGCTAATTTATCTATCTCAACTAAAATTCAGAGTGAGATATTATAAGATTGAGATATGTATGAGCAGTTTTATTTAAATTTTAAAAAAGTTAAAAGAATGATATAGTACAAAATATCATAAATTATTAAGAAAATGCATGTCATCTACTCTTTCAATAATCATGGCATTTCAAATATTTTAGAATGTTTTCTATTTCTCATAATATTAAGGTAGTAGACATTCAATAAATCCCTAATGGTGGGTTTCTTTAGCCACTTCTTGACTGAACCTCCTTCTAAGTAATTATATCACTTCCTCCTTACTTGCTACCAAAACCTTCTTAAAAATGAATCATTTCAAATAAACTTATAATGGATAATAATTTATGTCTAGTGTCCATTGATGACTTGGTTTTCAGAAAGGTATTTTAAGTCTAAATAATGTAATTAGAATTGTTTCAAATCGAAAGTAGTATTGCATAGAATCAAGTCTAATGTCCTCTTTTATAGATGAATTACAGGCCTTTATGACTCATATCCCCACAGTCACATAGCACATAATTAGCAGTAGATTTAAAACTAGAACTCGGACTGCTGACTTGTGATCAAGTGTTCTTGGTATAATAACATGCTGCCTTTCAGACTGCAAACCAGAGCTGCTTATTTGATGAGCATGCTCATAAACATACATGCTTTGAAACCACTCACTTATCCCCTGCTTCCTTTAGCTTCTCAGTGAGCAACGGAAAATAGTCTATGGATTGGAATTTGAAAACAACAATGCATCACAATCAGTTATCAACAAAACATATGCAGAACAATTTTACAGTTTCATCTTGGGAGAGTTGTGATGGGCTTCTCTGTACTTCCTTTCCACCTCCCTTTAGCTTGTGCAAGATTTCTAATTCTAAATTGAGACTCTCTCCTTTAATGTAAGGTCTTTATTATGGGAGATATAACCATCTTTCTTAAAGAAAACTCCACATTTTAGATCAAGAGAACATCATCAAAATGAAGCGACAAATGCCATATTGTAATCATTACGGAAGTAGAATTATTTGATAGTTTAAATAATTGAAATGCAATTTATTATCGATCGTGACTTTACAGAGTGAGAAGATAAGAAGAACAATGGCATTCAAAGGAAAACTGATATAAAAAGATTGTTAATGAAGTGAGAAGTTAAAATTCTAGACTAATGTTAACCAATAATGTGGAGTGGCTAGGTATAGCCTTAGCAATCAAGGGTAGTACAAGATGTGAAGGGCAATCCAGGTACGGTACCAGCCACAAGATGAGAAGTAGAGGTGAACTAGAATGTGTGTGCAGAGAGTTTGGCAGGGCTTTGGCTCTCACAGGGTCCAGAGTAATTCTGCTGGATGCATGCTAGTTCCTAAGGTTGACTTTTATTGTCCTTGCTGACGTTGAGGTCATGTTGTTTTTCCTTCACCCCTCTTCCCGACAGCCTCCTACCAACTCAGGGAGGAATGTCGTAGTTCTAAGCTCAGTGCTGGTCAGAATGGACTGGAGAAAATTAGAGGGGTGGATACACCCTCTGAATATATCTTCCCAAATGTGAATCTTCTTCAAACAATTTTAGGGTGTTATGTTAGCACAATATTTGCTTGGACATGAAAATACTTTACAAGAAGCAAGCGAAAGCAAGAATGTGAGACACGATAGGAAGGTATTCAAAATGTGGCACCCTTTTTTCATCTTCTTGCTCTCTGTCAACTGATGGCTTAGGTTTCACAACTAGACTTGCTCTCTTCACCCTCTTAGAGAAGTTTCTAATGTTGGCCAAGAGGAAAACTAAATCGTCTTCCAAGTCAATGATTCCAATAGCAGTTTTTTATAACTTGTTCAGGTTCTCACCTACCCAGATATTCAGCATTCCCTAGAGAAAGTGGAAAGGCTGTTCTATTAGCAGTTCACAATTATTATTAGAACAAATGAGTAAAATCACAAAAAAATGCAGAGGGAAATATGGAAATACTTACTTAAATTTAGATTTGAGCAAATAAAGAGAAGGGTAGCTTTCATTTAATAAAAAGAAAGAAGCTGCCCTGCATGAGTGGCCAACATAGTGGTTTAATGTCACAGAAAAAGAAAACACACTTTGGTGGCTTTTCTTAAAGACAACTTCTCACTTATTTTATTTTTTTGCTTTTTCCAAGGGTCTCTCACTCAAAGCTCATCTTTAGTGTCAACAATTTTGACCATAAAAAGAGCTCAGAGAACACAGTGCTCCAGTTTAGGCTACATTATTATTTTTTTTCTTTTGAGAAAACTAAGATGTATAAAGAATAGGAAAAAAAAAATCAAACCCAGGTACAAAGGCAAAGGTTTACAAAGAAAATACACATTCTGTATACAGAGAACTAATTTAATAAACAGCCTCTCCCTGCTAGCTTGCGATTAAACTAAATTGCCAGCCTAAACTTTTCTGTGCAGAATTTCAAATGTCAACACATTATATTGCGATTCTTCTTAATTTCTCACAAAGAAAATGCAAAATGAATTCATTATGCTGGAGTAAGTGGAAAAAATGATGAGTTTCTCCAGAAGAGTATGCAATGGGGAGAGATTGGGCAAGACGATTATATTGAGATATTTGAATAGCTGGCCATTAGCAAGAGCATCCCCATTACTCTGCTGATAATTATATCTCCTCTGCTATGACTTCCCAGTGGAATAATAGAATGTTCCCAGTGCAGGAGATAATGAAAAATACCATTCAGGTGGTACATATGTGTCAGGAATAGAATGCAGTATTTCTTTCCTTCCTGGTTTTTGCAACGCCTTAGCACCATCAGCATCAACTCCCTGTACCTTGTCACTCTAACGGTGCACACCTACGCAATATATGTTAATATGTGTTTGGTTGTTCTATGCTGTGTACAGGAAAAATAAATGCATCTTGAAAATGGAGATGGCAATGGAATATCATTCTTCCAACATAATTATCTCCTGTGTTTAGAAAGCCCGGTGCTTTGCTGAGTACATTTTTGTTAGCTATTATGTAAATGACTTTCAAAACCCACTATAGTTCAGAGTGAAGGCTATAGATGGGATCTTATAAAGACAAAACTCTTTTTCTTTCTTTGTAAGAAATAAATGGTTGCATATTCTTCTAATTAATCCATCATTTTCCAGACACTTTTCGTTTCAGCAATCAAGTGCAGTTAAACAAAAAATGGAGGAAAAAAATGAGATCAAAAAGTAACAGCCACTCATTTCCGATAGCAATTTCCCTCTGTTTCTCCTCTTATTCTCTCTCTCTGTCTCTCTCCTCTCTCTCTCCTTTTCTCATTTGAATATTTCATAAAATCTTTCATGTGTTATTGCCACCTTCTCATACGGTGGCATTTTTATTGCTGTTTATTTTCAGTTTGGGGAAATCTTGCTGGGTACTGTATGTCTTCCCAAATTTATTAATTTTACAGAAAACTCAATTTTCATCTATCCCCCCCACCACTACCTCTTTTGCTATGTCACTGTTGGTTTAAATTCTGGATCCTCCTTTGAGAGTTTCATTTTTGAATTATATGTATACAAGAAGGAAAGTTCCACCCAAACAACTTATATTTGCATCCTGTAGAGGGCAGTGAAATGTTACATTGGTTTTACCCTCCATAAGGGTTAAATTCAGAACTGCTCATTTTTCCATGTTTTGACACTCACCGGAGAACAGGACAAAAGAACAGCTAAATTACCCAAGGGTACTCTTTTTTTTCCTATTAAAATTGTATTTACATTTAGAGTCAGAGAGGTATACTTTATTATATCAGTGTTTTCTTGTTAAAATATTTACCTGAGAATTTATTCAGAACGCATAAAGTTGCAATGTGTATTGACAAGTGGCTATGGCTCAAACCAGAGGAAATGAAATATGTGTGCTCATGGTGTCAGTGTTAGAATTCATACTCAATATTCAGTTAATATCCAATCATAGTCAAAGGACTGGTTTATATAGTCAGCGATTAATAGTAATGTAACAAGAAAATGGACCACTTCCAATGTGGAAACTTTAATTTATAAATTCCATCTTGAAAATGCCAGTCACATGCAAAAAATTAAAATCACTTTCACTTACAATTTGCATGTTTTATCATCGATAGTAAATGTTACTCTGTAGCTTAGTGTAATGGTGAACATTATCTTTTAAAATATATTAGTTATCTGTACTTATTTTTAAAAATGCCTAGCTCCAAAAAGACTTTAAGATATATTAGCTTTTTGATCTCTAAGCTAAACCAAATTAAAATTTAGTGTAAGTCAAAACATACATGGGCGTGTATATTGCATGTATGTATGTATACTGTTGATTAACAATAATGATATAGTCAATATTTTACATATTCTAAGTATCCTTATACTCATAAAGTTCTTATTAATTCTATAATGGATACATAGAATACTTTCATACTATACACAATGAAAAATTATGCTTTCTCAATTCTATATGATCAAATCAGCGGCATGAGTGATTGATTGAAACCTAAATAGCACATCCTACTATATATTTAGACACAATCCCTAACTTTTAATAAGAATGTGCGTAACGACACATTCCTTTATTCCCCTCTTTTACTCTTCCTTTCTCTCTCCCAATGACTTTTCATTACATTTCCAAACTGTTTTCCTTTTCTCTTTGAGATGTCAAAATCCATATGATCAAGAACTCGACTGTTTGCATCTATGTTCCCCAGGGTTTCCTGACCGTGTGTGTTTTTTTCCCCCTTTTTCTTGTTTATCTTTTATCTTTTTTTTTTTTTTGACTATTCACACAGATTCTTTTCCAGACTCTCACCATCTAAACTTCCTTTTGCTTTTCCAAAATTTAAATTGACTAAGTTCAGCAGGTCCTGACCAGGGTGAATTTGCTCATAGCCTAAGGAACAACCTCTCTCCATTAAGAGCAAGTCATCTCTGAAAGATTTTCTTTCCCATTGTAATTTCAGTTTCATGTAAAACCTTTCCACTTGTATTAATTTGGGATAATATAATATTGGTTTTCTTAATAATTTGTCTATTTGTTTTTACAAATAATTTTTTTCCAAGTTTTTGAATCAAAATTTTATGTTGACCTAGAATTAGTTATATTATTGCTCTTCTTGTCCCACCTCTGATTTCAGTTGTAACTGTGCCACTTTACATTCACTTGTCACTATAAATATTTAGTCTCAAGGGTGCTCTCTGCCTCCAGATTTTTCTTACAGGGTAGGAGCCCACTTGCTCTGGCACTAGTGAAGCCTGGAAGTACAAGGATAGCTTTTCCAAGGTAACCCTTAACAGAGAGTATATAAAAGCTCCTACCTCCTATCCTTCAGGAGCGAAAGTTTGGGAGGAATTCTGTATGTTTTACAGACAGTTGCAGCCCCTGTGGTCCGCAATGGTCATCTCAAAATCACTTGTACATTCACGTTGGTTTCTCATTTTCTCATTTATTTACATTTTCCCTTTATACTTGCAGTAGAAAGCTTTCTATTTTTGTTGGTTAACGGTCCCTATTCCCTGGCTCACCTCCTAAATAAACTACATGCACAAAAGTCCTTTTTAGGGAACACAGGTTAAGACGCTCTCCATTAAATACAAGCAACATAGTGCATGAGAATAATATGAGATTGGTGACATGTTTATATGGCTCTCAATAATAATTAGTTGTTATAAAAGTTTGACTTATTGGCTAGATTATATTTGAGACACAGCTTAGTATTTGACACCATCATCTTCTAAATTCTATCAATCTGAAAATAAGCTTAATAAAATTGTTCTAGAAACAGAATTCTAAAGTTCTGGCTTATATAAATACTTCCTTCAACTAGATGTACTGTGACAAAAATTATGAATGTCATTTCGTAGAATAGAAAAAAGAATATTTCATATTTCAGACTCTAAAAGAAACAAAAGACCTATTGAATCTCACTGGATGAGAAGAATCTCAGCTTTAATTTTGTCACCTTTTAAATATTAACAATACTTATGAAAATCCATTTCATACAAGTTTTTATTTATTTACATAGAGATGTTTCTGATATAGAGGTATCGATGAATATTTAGATATATATTTGGTATCAAAATATGAAGGATAAACTGTCCCTTTGTGGGAGAAAATATCAATAGAATGATTGCCATACAGTTTGAATATTTCTCAAAAAAATCGTTCTCTTCAGAAGGTATCTATGTTTTTTATATCAATTCTTAAATGAAACTAAAACCAGAGACAGAGGAGAGTTGTTTAAAATGATGAATCTGTGTGGAATTCCATTCACAGAATTTTTTTGTGTACTTACTAAAATACTGGTTAGAATAAAGTTACGAGACAGTCAAAATAACTATGAGGCATCAGAGATAAGTTATTAAACCTATTTCCTCAGTTTATTCATCTGTAACATTAAAGATCTTTTTTGGAAGAGAGTTTTTGATTAAGTAAAACAGCTAGCATCCATTACAGGTTTCTTATCTTGGCATTTTGAATTTTCTTTGTGCATAAAATTAACTAAGAAAAGTACAGCTCTAATGAAACAAATAGAAAACTAACAGCGCAGTGGATAAAAAGTAAGGCTAAAATATAAGCAATTTTCAGGAGATATAATCCTAAATTTGAAGACATAACTAGCTTGAAAGTAAAAATATGAAATAAAATATGCCATGAAAATCATAATCATAAGAAAGCTTGAGTGGTTCTATTAATAAATAATAATCTTCAGGACAAGGAAAATTACCATCAAAAAGATGTGTGTGTGTGTGTATGTGTATAATAAAAGTGTCAATTAATCAAGATAACATAGTAACCGTAAATGTCTATGCATCTAATGGCAGAATTTCAAAATAAATGAATCAAAATAACTGAAAAGAGAAATAAGAAATACATAATTATAATGGAAAATGTAACATTTTTTCTCAGTAATTAAGAAAATAGACATAAAATAATAAAAGTATGAAAGAATTGAAAAATGCTATTAAGCAATTTGAATTAAATGAAGTTATAGAAACTATAGTCAAAAAAAAGGTATTTTAAATATACATGGAATGTTCTGTAAGACAGATTACATTGTCAAGTTTCAAAAATACTAAAAATATATTTTCTTACCAAAACATAATTAACTTATAAATTTTAAATATTTAAATATTTTTAAAAATGTTTGAAAATTTTTAAAAAATTCTAAGCCAAAGAAGAAATGCAAAATAAATTAGATAAATTTTGAAATAACGATAATATAATGAATGATAACAAAATATGAAAGTTTGTGCAATGCCGTTAAAACAGTGTTCAGAGTAATATTTATATCTCCAAATGTTTATATAAGAAAAGAATAAAGAATTGAAGTCAATGATGTGATCTTCTACATTAAGAAACTAGAGAAAGAGCAAATTAAATGAAGAATAAGTATAAGATAGAAACTAATGGGAAAAAGAACAGATTTCAATAACACAGAAAACAACCAATAATAAGAAAATAGAAAAAAAAAGGGAAAATAGAAAAATGAATAATATACAGCCAATCTAGAGTGGTTAGAAAATAAATAGAAAAAGTTATAAATGATCCCAAGGTTGAAAGAGCAGACAAATATCACCACAGAGTCCATAGACATTAAAAGCATGAGAAAATTTATTATTAATTTTGTGCCCCAAATTCTACAACATAAAAAGTGGATTAATTTTTTGAGAGACACAAATTAACAAACTCAAACAAAAATAGAAAATCTGTTCATGTCTCTTGCCCACTTTTTAATGGGATTATACATTTTTTTTCTTGCTGTTGTGTTTGTGTTCGTTATAGATTCTGGATATTAGTCCTTTGTTGGATGTATAGTTTGTGAATATTTTCTCCCATTCTGTAAGTTGTCTATTTGCTCTGTTGGTTATTTCTTTTGCTGTGCAGTAAGTTTTTAGCTTAATTAAGTCCCATATATTTATTTTTGTTTTTGTTGTATTTGCTTTTGGAGCCTTAATCTTAAATTATTTGTCTAGGTCAATGACTGGAAGAGTTTTTCCTACCTTTCTTCTAGAATTATTATGGTGTCAGGTCTTACATTTAAATTTTTAATCCAGCTTGAATTAGTATTTGTGTATGGTGAGACTTCGGGATCCAGTTTCATTCTTCTGCATGTGACTCTCCAATTTTCCCAGCACTATTTATTGAATAGGGCATCCTTTCCCCAGTGTATGATTTTGTGGGCTTTGTCAAAGATCAGTTGGTTTTAGGAATATGGTTTTATTTCTGGATCTCTATTCCGTTCTATTAATCTATGTTTATTTTTATACCACTACTATGTTTTTTTCTTAATTTTCTTTAATTTTTTTCTTTTCTATGTTTTTATTTCAGTATATTACGGGGGTACAAATGTTTAGGCTACATATATTGCCTTTGCCTCACCTGAGTCAGAGCTTCAAGCATGTCCATCCCCGAGACTGTGCACACTGAACCCATTATGTGTGAATATATCCATCCCCTCCTCCCCTGCCACCTGCTGGACACCCGATGAATGTTAGTACTAAATGTGCACATAAGTGTTGATCAGTTAATGCCAATTTAATGGCGAGTGTATGTGGTGCTTGTTTTTCTATTCTTGTGATACTTCACTCAGTAGAATGGGTTCCCACTCTATCCAGGATAATACAAGAGGTGCTAGATCACCATTGTTTTTTGTGGCTGAGTATAACTCCATGGTGTACATATACCACATTTTATTAATCCACTCATGGATTGATGGGCACTTGGATTATTTCCACATCTTTACAATTGTGAATTGTGCTGCTATAAACATTCTAGTGCAGACACCTTTTTTATAGAATGCGTTTTTTTCCTTTAGGTAGTTTTGCTCAGTAATGGGATTGTTGGATCAAATAGTAGTTTTACTTTAAGCTCTTTGAGGTATCTCCGTATTATCTTCCACAGAGGTTGTCACATGTACTCACTTATAAATGGGAGCCAAGCGATGAGTATACATTGCCATACAGGTACTATAATAGATTTTGGAGACTCAAAAAGGGGAAGAGTGGAATGGAGCTGAGGGATCAAAATTGCCTATTGGATACAATATATACTGTTTGGTTGCCCGGTACACTAAAAACCCTGATTTCATCACTACACAATTTATCCATGTACCAGAAACCATTTGTGCCCCCCAAATCTATTGAAATTTAAAAAAATGGAAAAAAAAAAGAAAATATGAATAGCCTTTTATATATCAAAGAAATTAAATTAAAAAAAAATCTTTCTACAAAGAAAACCCAGATCCTTCATGACTCATCTGTTGAATTCTAACATACATTTACAGAAAAAAAAAGATAATATCAATTTTATGCATTCTTTCAGAGAAAGAAGAAGGAGGAAATACTTTTTTATTCATTTTTAAGGCCAAGAAACTTCAAACAACAACTGGACAACAATATTACAAGAAAAATACAGATCAAAAATAATATATAAACATTTTTTTCTAAATATGATATTAGAAAATGTAATGAAATAACATAAAGAGAATTACTCAGCCTAAATAAGTATGGTAAACTTTGTTACAGGAATGCAAGGTTAGTTTAATGCTTGAAAGTCAATCAATACAATTCAATATGTTAACAAAATCAATGAACATATGTATATGATCATCTCAGTATATGCAGAAAAAGTATTTAACAAAACTCAGCACACATTTATGATGAAAATTCTCAGCAAGCTGAAACAAGAAGGAAATTAAACAATCTGGCCAAGAGCATTTAAAAATAATCCTTAGTTGACATCATACATACTGGCGAAAAGCTATATGCATTTTTCCTAATATTTGGAAAAAGGCAAAGATGTCCACTATCATTCCTCTAGTTGACATTGCAATGAAGGTCAAAGTAAGAATAATAGAATGGGGGGGAAACATATTTATCAGGAAGAAATAAAACTATCTTTACATAAAATATTATTTATGTCAAAAATCTTAGGGATTCTACTAGTCTAGCAAGACTTCAGAATGGAAGGTGAATATTAAAAAAATCAATTATATTTCTATATATTAGCAGCAAAAATTGGTAAATGTTTTTTAAACTTGAAAAAATCAAAAAGAGGACTGTTTAAATGTAATATGTGTACATTGTATATAATAAAAACTAAAAATTATTCCTAAAAGTAAAGAATACCTAAAAAAATGGAGAATAATATCCTAACATTGGTTTGAACACTCAGTATTTTTATGTATAGTTTCTTACCAAATTGATCAATAAGCTCAGTGAAATTGTAATCAAAGTCACAGCATGCTTTTTGTAGAAATTAACAGATTCTAAAATGTATTTGGAAATATAAATAAATGATGAGTGAAAATAATCTTTAAAAAAAGAATAAATGTTCAGGATTTACATTACCTGATTTACAGATATATTATAAGGCAACATTAATGAGGACAATGTGGTGTTGGCTTGGTACTCAAATAAATCAATAGAATAAAATAAAAAGTGCAGAATTTGATTCATTTCTAGACAATCAAATGATTTTTGACAAGGCTATCAATTTTGTGTAATGTATAAGAGAAAAATCAGTACTGTGGTAATTGAGAAATTACTAGGTAAGAAATATAAATGGCCAATAAGTACATGAAAAAAATCACAATGATATTAATCGTAAAAGGAATAAAAATTAAACTCAGATTAGATACCACCATTTACCCACTGGAATGGCTAAACTTACAATTGCTTTCAATACTAAGATTTAGTAAGATACAAAGCAATTGGAATTCTCATAGCTGACTGGTGAGAGTGTAAAATAGCATAACTATTTTGAGAATTTGTCAGGCATTTTCTCATGAAGTTAGATATGCATTAAACCTTGATCCAATCATTCCACTTAGAGACATTTAGCAAAGAAAAATCAAAACTATGTGCACAAAAAATGTGTACAAGAATGTTCACAGTAGTTTTACTCATAATATCTCTAAACTGAAAACAATAGAAATGTTCATTGGTCATAAAATGGCTAAATATTATAGCATAATAATATAAAGGAATACTTTTCTGCAATACAAAGAAACAAACTTGTAGTATATGCAACAAAATGAACAAATCTCAAGTTATTATGCTGAAGGGGAAAAAGACTGACTTTATAGTAGAGAAACCTGACAAACACTACCTCAGACAGGTGATCAAGGTCAACAGCAACATGTGGTAGTTTGCACCCTTGGTATGATATGATGAAAATGACACTTTACCTCTGTGATCTTCCTGCCCCAAACCCACAACCCTAATCTAATCATGAGAAAAACATCAGACAAATCCCGACTGAGGAATATTCTACAAAATATCTTACCAGTAGTTTTCAAAACTGTCAGGGATACCAAAAAACAAGGAAAATTTGAGATACTGTCATAACCAAGAACAGCTTAACAAGTCATAATAATTAGATGTAATGCAATCCTGCAAGGAACCCTAGCACAGCAAAAGGACATTAGGTAAAGAGTAAGGGAATCTGGCCGGGCGCGGTGGCTCACGCCTGTAATCCTGGCACTCTGGGAGGCCGAGGCGTGCGGATTGCTTGAGCTCAGGAGTTCGAAACCAGCCTGAGCAAGAGCGAGACCCCGTCTCTACTAAAAATAGAAAGAAATTAATCGGACAACTAAAAATATATAGAAAAATATTAGCCGGGCATGGTGACACATGCCTGTAGTCCCAGCTA
>CAUYSK010051887.1:0-11859 GCA_963575035.1 Avahi laniger | reverse complement strand
TTGTACATTAAATGCAAACACTTTATCAAAGTCAATAGAGAATTAAACTTTCATGCACATCTATGTATTACAAAACATATATATGTTTACTCTTTTAGCTACGTTTAGCTTTTTTCCAAATTTTCCTTTTTTCAGGAAAATTTATTTTGACTTCTTAAACTGATTCTATAGTTTACATATATATATATATATATATTTTCTTCTTCTATTATCTTAAAGATGCACTGATTTATACATACATATGTACGTGTGTGTGTCACAAATGAACTGAATATGTCGATGACATTTTTCATTTGCCCCCCACATGGGCAAATATTTCATTGATTTCTTCTCTTATTACATTCACTCTCCCACTTCCCAGTGATCTTCCAACATCTGTCTTGGTTGCGCACCCTGAACACAATTCTTAGAAAAATAAAAACAGCAACAACAACCTCTTGTATAAGACTTGCTTATGCTAACCACTCTACTAAGTAGCTGACTATCACCACATGAAATCCATGCTGTTATTTTCTATTTTACAGACGGCACAATGAAGCAGAGAGGTTTAGTAACTTTTCTAAAGTCATACACCTCATAGTAGGCAAAACTGATATCAAAATCAAGGCAGCCTGCCTCCGAAGTCCATCCATTATAACTTTGTCATTCATTTTAGCTACTGACTCAGTAGTTATCAATTTAGTTCATGTTTATTTTCATTAAAATTGTATTTGTTTGCAATCCAAAGTCTATTCTCTCATAAATGCTTTTCCTCAGTCAAATAAATAAATGCATGAAGGACAAATTTTAATATTATAGTTTTTTCTGAAATGTTTTCTTTCTAAAATTAATATATGGCTTCTTTGCTTTCAAATGAAAAGTTTATCCCATTTTAAGTTGCCATGAGAGTTTCTTTAATGTGATACTATTCTCAGATGCACATAGTGTTACACAAATACATCATGTTTAATGCTTTGTGTCGCTGTAGCTTTCCTGATATTTGTCTTTCTGATTAAGTAGATAATTGGAAAAATCTTTCTAAAATAACACTAAAAATGTTATAATCTTTCTGACAAGAAACTGATTAAGAGATTAAGCTCACAAAGAAACATGGCATATGGACTTAATCCATGTCGATGTTGTATATTAGCTTTGAAATCTTTTTCCTGAGGCACAGATGAAGAAGATATTTAGAATATTTTTCTTTCTGTTAAGTCTCAGTAAAATATGCCTTTAAAGAATCCCTTAGGAAGTCATTTCTTGTATAGTTTGTGCCTTAGGGCACTGCAATACCTTAACAAGATTTTAAATAGCAAAAGTAGCCCTTCTCTCCATTGACACCAAATGCTTTTTTACTATGCCACTTTCCCTTATGTGTTCTCACTAAAGCTAAGAGCAGAGAACATTTTGTCCATAGTTTTCACATTGTATTTTAAGTTTTTTATCCTTATTGCTTCCTTCTGTGTTCATGCCCTTGACCCACCTCAGTAAGTTTTCTAAGAAACACTTATAGGTAATAACTGTTAACTATTGTCTAAGAGTTCCATAGCTCCCTTATTATTTTATGAACACCACTGAGACTGGGAGGAATTGAATTCATAAAGATTTTCAGCAGAAATGAACAGATTCACTTAAGGCATCTTTATCACTCATAGTTGACCTCCTCAGTTGCAGTTGTTATGGAGAGACTGAATCCTTTGAATCAATGGACAATTCAACATCTGTGTGAAAAAAAATTATGAAAGTGGAGTCAAACAAGTAAACATATAACAAGAAAACATCTGAACTCGCTCGATATAGACTTTTAAGAAAGTTTCATGACTTTTTAAAACCATCTTCCACATAAGAGTACAGAATATCTGCCTTACAGGAGAGTGAGTATACTTTACATTCATTCTCTTCTTTCTAGAAGGTACTCCATAAATGTTTATGAAATCAATAAATGTATATAGCTTGCATAATTATTGAAAAATCCATTATCCAGATACCCCTTGTCATTCCTCAAAGTGAAGACTTACGGTAGTATTGAAGGAGAGGGAGCTGTATTTTGTGCACATTTTGGAATATTTTTAATTGTCTTTTTCTTCTCAATGAGTGAAGTTATCTCCATAAGGCTGTTTTTTCCATTTTTGAAAGACAGTGAAATCATCTACAAAAAGTCATTTTTACATCTTTACCTGTATATTTCTCTATTGCTCTGCCTCTTTGTACTTTTTTCCTCCTTTCCCCCAACTAAGAATTTATATTATGGTCTCATGTAGTGATAACTACAAGAGTGGAAATTTTTTCTTAATGCCTGATCTTTATTATGAAGGAAAACTGATTTCTAAAGAATTATGTGCCAATATATCTAGACCTTAAATAACCTGACCCATAGAGTCTGAATAATTTCTAAAAAGTAAAGATCTTAAGCTCTCCTTATTATGTCAGGCAGTGGACCTGGTGCACTTATCATGGAGTGTTAAAGGTATGATGACACTTGAAACACTTATCCACTCTGAAAAACATTGGATTTGCTTTATTTCTCTGACAAAATAAAAATCTTCAGGTCATAATGAAGTTTGGAGGAAAACAAACCCCAAATGCAGGTCTTGCTGAAGAGCCTTTCCTGAAAATCCTAAAATTTGTGTTGAAAATTAAAACAATAAATCATCCTATGACAGGAAATAGTGTGAAACAGGCACTTTTAGACTCTGGAAAAGAATTGAGCACTTGGAACTCTTTGATCCCCTTTCAGCCAGAAATGTAGCAAAACAATCCTATAGCTAAACTGTTAGACACAAATCTGAAATTATTTCTATTTTAACTCCTTGGTTGATTAGGTTTTTTTTTCTTTCGAATACCATGATCCTTGCCTAATTAAATGACCATGCAATTCTAATTTTGATTTTATCAAATAAATAAATCATATTTTACCCCAGAGATAAACAAATCACAAAATTCCTCTTAACTAAATAACAGCAAGATAGTATTTTGGGAAATAGCTTCTTTTACTTCTGCATGATTCCTTCTGAGACCATTTTAGTTTATATGCAAAAAGCAGCAATGAAGACTGACAGCTACTCCCATAAAGGCAAACATGACCATGGCAAATTCAGAATTGATCCTCTAATCCCTCCATCTTTCCTCCCATTCCTCTTTCTTTCCTTTATTTTCCTCATTCCCTCCTCTACTCTTCTTTCTTTCTCCCCTTTTTCCCTTCCTTTCTTTGGAGGCAGCATAGAATACTGTATAAATGTTTGGATTTTTGAAAAGAAATAGGTAAAATTTCAAGTTCCGGCTCTGATGTTTTCTAGCTGTGAAAACTTGTGCTTATTATGTATCCTATTCAAGCCTCAATTATCTCACTCAAAAAGTAGAGCTAATAAAGCTTACATAAGATTAACACGATGAAATTAAAAAATAAACATGAAGTACTTGACATGTATAAAGCACTGAATAAATGTCAGACATTATTTTCAAAAACTATCTCTCCTTTGTGATCTATGTTGCTCCCGTCCTTCTTTTCTGCTTGACTTAAATATAGCATGCTAGGAACTTGCTATGTTGTATAGTGACACATGAAAGAAACCTCATTTTTCCACTCAAGAAGGTCACCATCTATTAAAGAAGATGAGACAAGAAAAAAACAAGGATGACTGAGGACAATTAAAAATGGCCAATTCTTTAAAAGAGTTTTAGACAAATATCTATTGGGGACAAAGGACTACATATAGTTTAGGAAAAAGTATGATGTTGCTGTAGAAGGACCATCTCCATGTCTGTTCTCTTCTGTGACACTAGTTATAACCAACATTTTCTGGGTATGTGCTCAAAAGCATACCTATGATGAGTTGTTTCCTGGGAAAACTGAATGGTCAGAATACTTATTTGGAATTGTTTGAGTTTCAGGATGTTATTTATGTAACTCCTGTACCATGTAATAAATTATTTCGGTTTCTGGGGCATTCTGGATAAATTGCATGAGCTTTTATTGACTCCAAGTGAGTACACTTCAACAATGTTGATCTCTTGCATTGTAGAAATGCAGGGAAGTATAATGTTCCCAGAGGCAATGTTGAACCACCTGTAAATCTTTTACCAGCAGTAAAAGTCAGTGGGCAAATGTCCCAACCTCCCAATTATGGGTGAGTATAGGGGGCAATTTTGAGATGTGTATCATTTAGTTTCTCATAGGGTCCCAAGCAGGACTGAGCTTAGAGTGGTAACTACTCATTAACACATGTTATTGGCCTTTTTCTAATCTCTCTTACTTTTTCTTATCCAACACTTGTGCTCCCCTGATCATCTTCCAAATAAAGTACTTGTACTCAAGTCTTTGTCTTAGGATTTGGTTATGAGAAAATTCAACGTCAAACAGGTTCCAACAATGTACGGTAATAGAAGTCACCCAGTAAAGGGTATGATCATTGTCCTCATCACCATAATCATCATCATAATCAATAATAAATTGATATACAGGATTCAACTAGTATGTTCAGTTAGTACAGCACAACAGTTGCCAAGTAATTTGATATCACTTCTCATAGTAGCCATTAATTAATTAGTACTTTATATATTATAAGCACAGTTCCTAAAAACCTGAAGATATTAACTCATTTAATCTTCATTACTATCATATAAAAAAGGTATTCTTATTCCTCACTTTACAGATAAGGAAACTTTAATTAACTTGATTAAAGTCATAGCTAATAAGAAGTAGAGTTAGGTTACAAACTCCGACATTTTGTCTCCCGCACCATCATATTTCACCACCACAGATACACAAATAAACTGATTCAATCACCATCATCATTATCATCACAATAAGGAAAACAAAGGTAGAGGGATTTTTTTGTCTTATTTTGTTTTTGTTTGCTCATTTTTTTCATACTTTGTATTTGCTCACAAGACTGTGGCTTACGGTTTAGAAAAATATATTGAAATTATTTTGATCAATGTTTTGCATAAAGGTTGTGATATGCATTCTGCTCAATTCTCTTTCTTAGTGTTCCTGAAAGCCTGGCACTTGGCCTCAAGGACACATCAGAAGAACAAGTGGTTTCGGGAGAAGGAAAGAGAAGTTTATTACTTTATCAGCAAAGGAGGAAAATGATAGACTGTGGTCTCATAATCCAAACTCCTGTCTATAAGCAGAAATACAGAACTTTTAAAGGGAGCACCCTCAGTTCTAGGCTACTGTCATTCATGATTCTAATCGTCCCATCTCTGCACACCTGGGAGGCCCACTCAGACCTCTGCTGGCCAGGCACCGGGCCTGGAATGAGCCACAGTTCAGCGGAGCTATCTCTTGTAACACAAAGAACAAAAGACATTGCTCTGCTCCTCTTGACCACTTGTCCAAGGCAGGGATGCAGGCCTCAGTTCCCAAAAAGAGTGAGGGAAGTTTTAAAGATAACAAAATTGTATTTTGCCATTTTTCCCCCAGGCCATTTTTCTCTGTTACATTGGCATTAAACAAATAGAGCTATTATTTTAATGTTATACCACCACTGATATCAGAAAGGAATCCAGTAGAGTATTAGAAAGATTTTCTTCCCTGAAACTGACGTGATCACTGGAACACATTGCAAAAACAGTTTTGCTGTCTCCAGCCTTCAAAGTTTTAAAACTTGGATACAAAGTATTTGTTTCCATTATTTAGAATGTCCTCCTTCTGGACAATTTTTACTCCTCTTTAATTACATAGAAGTCATTTTCTCTAGGAAGTCCCCCTAGGACTGTGCAATTGAGATTAGTTGCTTTCCTCTCTGTTTCCATAGCATATTATTTTTACATCTCTTCTTACTTATGTTATGGAGCTATGTTTTTGTTTTTGTTTTTTTTTTTTATTTCACCATCTCAAGGATGCCTTAAGGCAGAGATTGAACTTATTTGGAATTGAATCACCAATCACTGGCAAAAATAAGTGATTTACATTTTAATATTTAATTAGATAAATAAGCTAATGCTCAGAATTTGCTGAAAAGATTGAACAGCCTCATTCATTCCCTTTCATAGGTCAGTAGGAGGAGAGTATGACTAAGGTGCCTTTCATCACAAGAAAAGTAGAACAAGGGTAAGAAGAGACAGAACAGGGCATTACTGGGGATTAGAAAGTAAAAAATAAATAACGGTGAAACAGATGCTCTTCCCCAAAGGTTAAGGTGACCTGTGTCCTGGTTACCTCAATAATCTCAGTTTATACCTGTTTTCTTGGTGTAAGTATTACTAATAGTTTCCCCTTTAACTCACAAAAGTCTTCCAGTGTTGATGATAAATTCTGGGATTGATGTGCCACAGAAAAATCTAGATGCAAGAATGCTTGTTGAGGAAACAAGCTGGATGGGAGATGGGACATTTTTATATTGGGACTTTGGGTTATTTGACAGCTGCAACAAGAGGAGCTACCCTTCTTTACCTGGCACATCACCATGAAAAGCATAGAGAACTGAACCAATACCTTTGTAACCACTTTGCTGTGAAGGAGTAAGCGGAAACTTCCCCTTTACTCTGAAAGTTCACTGAAATATCAACTCACAGTTAAGGCAGATTAATAAGAAAAAAGGTTTATTTACCATGCACATGGGAAGAATCACAGAGTGATCACTCAATATCCCAGTGAATTTCAGATATTTTTATACCTGTCCTTTTGGAAGAGAGTGGGAGATGAGGCGTACAGGTAATTCTGTTTAGAGACAACAAATGGTGCTGGGGAGTATAAATGCATGAGGGAAACAGATTGACTTATAAATGATTCTCTTTACAAATTAAATTAACTTCAGAGACAGGTATTTTATTTAAATGATTTGGGCCAGCTCTGGTTACATCCTTGATCTTCTTTCCTGCAATATATTGAGGTAACTGGGAGAGGAAGGGAAGTCGATTGCCCTTTAATCTTTTGATCAGTCAGTCCCATTTATGTAGATAGAGGGAAAGCTGCCTTTTCCAATGCTTTTTGATCTTGAATGGCCTTTAATTCAAAATATTCTTTATATCAAGGAGTTATATTTTGGGATGAAATTTCCTGAGCTCCTTCATCTTCCATCCTAAAAATTAAGGACGACCATTCAGTTCAAAAGAGATTTATGCTTGAGCTCAGGAGTTCGAGACCAGTCTGAACAAGAGAGAGACCCTGTCTTTACAAAAATAGAAGAAAATTAGCTGGACATTGTGGTGCATGCCTATAGTCCCAGGTACTGGGGAGGCTGGGGAAGGAGGATTACTCGAGCCCAGGAATTTGAGGTTGCTTTGAGATATGATAACGGCCTGCCCTCTAACAGGGATGACAGAGAAAGTCACTGCTTCATAAAAAAAAGATTTAATTAAAAACAATCAGCTCAATAAGAATAAAAAGCCAAATGATACTGAGAGCAAGAAGCACTGATCTCATAAATAAAAACTGTTATATTCAAAGGGATTTAATAGCCTCAAATTTGAATCTAGGGCAAATAACTCACCTTAATGGTAGTAAGTTTAAAACTATTCATCTGTTATTATAATACCCCTGTAATTTACGAGACAAGTTTGTGCTAGGATTCTAGATAACTGTCTTCTACAAAGCCTTTGGCAGTGCACGTGGAATAGTTACACAATAACATTTGAGGTGAAGAATGGTTAGAGGTAATTTTGGAAGTTATTTCATGGTCACCGCAACACCAAGCAGTCTGTTTGCAGGCAAAGTGTCTTTATACCTACAGTGGCGAATATGTGATTGCCAGACACATACTCACGTACCCATAGTTAGTAAGATTTGCTTTTTAGTTTACTAATCCTGAGTACAACTGTGAATTGTCATTTTTCCTAAAGACTACCACTAAATTATTATTTAAATTTCCAGTGCATTACACTAAGAGAAAGCAATGGCTATAGTTATGTTTAACCTTTTAGCATAGTTTCTTGCATCAATTTTAATTTGCTTGAATTGGGAGGCCAAAGGTGCAATAAAGATAACTTTAGAAAGAAATATGTCTTATTAAAAAATTATCTGAGAAAAAAATCTATGTGTAATGTATGGGGGAGGGAAGAAGGCAAACATACACATTTAAAGAAGTAAACAATTATCCAGCCACTAACCCAGGATACTGACAGTAAATGTCAAGTAAATGTTGTAGGCAGGCAATAAAATGGACTATGGGAGGAAAAACAGACTCATCCTGCTGTCTGATGTGACAAGATTAGGAAGATGTCTAAGACTTATGAGATTAATCTTGGACCTTGAAGAATATGTAGGCTTCCTAGAAGCAGAGAGGGGGGAGGTAGGCACTTTGGATTGAAGATGAACCTTGAATATAGATACTGTAACAGGTAAGCTAAATATTGTTACCTGCTGTAACAGACAAAGCCAACAATGCCAATGGCTTAACACAATAACCTTTTGTCACTCAAGTAAGGTTTATTTATTTATTTTTTTATTTTCCTATGACATTCAGAATTTATTTATTTTTTTGTAGGAAAATATTTTTTATTATCATATTTGAAAATGCATACATGCTTAACAAAAAAATGCAGGCAAGGTATTCCTCCTCCATCTTGTCATTATATAGTATGTATCCCCCATGCTCACCACATTGGGAAAGACAGAGAGGGAGGAAGCACAATAGTTTTTAACTGCCATGTCCCAAAAGTTATACATGACATTTGTGTTCACAGCCTGCTAGCCAGAACTATTCACATGCCTTCAACCAAAATGTGAACAAGGCTGGGAAAAAGGAAACTCAGAAGCAGTAACCTTGAGCATCTCAGAAGCAGTAACCTTGTCCGTAACTAATAAGTAGATGCAAGATAAATTTCATGTTTTTATTATAGTCTTATAAGACAGTAATGGGTGATGAACTCAGAAAAATATTTTGAGATGAAATTATAGAGGATTTTGAACATCAAAATGAGAATTGATTTTATCTTTTAAGCAACTGAAAAGGATTAATGATTTTGAGCCAAAATGCTATAATCCGGGATATGTACTAAATGAAGAAATTTGTGTGTGTATGTGTGTGTGTGTGTGTGTGTGTGTGCACGCATATGGCAGTGAGAGGTATGAGGATAACACATCAGGTATGGCATGGATTGCCCATTAGATAGGATGATCGTTCTAGGTTTCTGAACCTTTTACTCAGAAGTAAAAAAATAAAATAAAATAAAATGAAGGAATAACTTGCTTAATGCTGCCATTCAGTGTCTGCGTGGGTTCTAAAATAGGAGCTGGTATCTCTAAGCTGATCCTGCTCTGTGGGGCCAGTCGTGATTATATCTCTAAATTGTATTAGTCAGCTTGGGCTGCCATAACAAAACACCATAGACTGGGTAGCTTAAACAGAGATTTATTTTCTCACAGTTTTGAAGTCTGGAAGTCTGAGATCAGGGCGAGGGCTCTCTTCTCAGCTGGCAAACCTCCGTCTTCTCACTGTGTTCTCACAGGGCAGGGAGACTGAGAGTGATCTCTCTTTATTTCTTGCAAGAATACTAATCCCCTCATGAAAGCCCCAGCATCATGGCCTCATCTAAGCCTAATTCTCTCTCAAAGGCTCCACCCACAAATATCATCACATTGGGGGTCGGGGCTTCACCAGATGAATTTGAGGAGGACACAATTCAGATAACAGCACTAGTAAACTAAATGTTTAAATTGGCCTGGGCCCTGAAGAAAGGACTACTAGTTCTCATCTTTATCCTATGTGCAAGAACATCCCACTTTCCCATTTCCCTCCATTTGTCAAATTAAGTTAATTCTTATAAGTTAATTCTTCTCTAATTACCAGGGTCTACAATTGATTTCACCAATCTGTGAGAATTCTTGTTGTTACTGTTGTAGTTAGAATTAATGTAACACATAATGGTCCTCTAATTGGCTCATTTACAAGGGTTGTAAATGAATTTACACTTACAGGAATAATTACTGATGCATCTTATATAGTGTAATTATTTTCTTGTTAATATTATATTGCATAACACATGTGCAGAATGTAAAGTAAATCAGCTGCAACAATGTGTGTTCTTAATACTGGCAGCACCTAGACTGGGAATTATTTATAGTGGAATCTCCATTATAGTGATGAAATAGTAAAATATCTATTAATAGTAGAATATGTATTAAAGGGATAGGTAAAATAGCTGAATAGATGTCATTTATCATACATTTTACAATAACTGCTATCAGATTATAGTTTTAAAAATAGCATAAATTGAAGTTTATTTCTTTGCTATTATTATAGAATTCCTCGCCCTCCTGGAAAGCTGAATCCTTGATTTTAGAATTTCCCTCTTTACTTCAGAAGAAAATATATTCAGGTGAAATGTAGCAACTCCACACTAATACCAACTTTTCTCAGAAGGAAGAAAATAAATAAGAAAAATTTTGGATAATTTCAACGTTGGGGAAAAAAAGAGGAACAAGAAAGTGCTCTTGGGAAGGAACTTTGTCCTTAGATGAAAGAATACAAAGTAAACTAATTTAAGGTAACTGACAGGTTGGGAGAGTGGAAGGGAGGAAGGATAAACTCAACACCAGCAGTTCACAGGGCAGGATGAAGCCCAGGTAAGGACACCAGCGTATCATCTGTTGGTTGATTTTGAGCGAGGGAAGTAATGTTACAACTAACTTTCTAATGTTTTACCTTTAACTGGTCTATAAAAAGGTAATTAAACATATAAAATTTCTAAAACTCTGTATTGAACCCAGGGAAGTAGATGAGAAGGTTACTGACAATCTTAGTAACAATAATCATATAATCATTTTGATGGGAATGACCGGTGGGTCCTCAACCTTTTTGGCACAAGGGACCAGTTTCGTGGAAGACGATTTTTCCATGGTCTGAGGGGCGGGGATGGTTTCGGGCTGATTCAAGTGCATTACATTTTTTGGCCACTTTATTTCTATTATTATTACATTGTAATATGTGATGAAATAATTATGCAACTCACCGTAATGCACAACCAGTGGGGCCCTGAGCTTGTTAACCTGCAACTAATGCTGGCGCTGATCTGGCAGGAGGCGGAACTCAGGCAGTGATGAGAGCAGTGGGGTGCAGCTGTAAATGCAGACGAAGCTTCACAGGCTTGCCCGCTGCTCACCTCCTGGTGCGGATCCCTGTTCCTGACAGTCCACAGACCAGTACCACTCTGCAGCCAGGGTTGGGGACTGCAGGGAGTGACCATATCTTCTTCTTTTGTATAATAGAACTCAGTAAGTAGGTGTTGATTAATGAACAATTATAGATACTTCTCTTCAGAATCACCGTGTTCTTCCTTGAGATTAAGAGAGCATTACAATTACATGTTGAACAATAAAGAAAATTCATTTGTGCACCTTGCTGCCATTCATAGAGAAAAGCATTCAAAGTTAATCTTCAGAGTTATCCAGGGCAGGTAAGGCCACCTTATACTAGTTACACGCTAGATTTTGTCCCTTACACAAGGGGGAATGGCTGCATATTTGGGGGCATTGACAAATTCTCCAAAAATAACATATACAAGATAAAAAGTAATACTCACTGTGGCCTAGATCACACCATGTGAGCTGTCTCTGTTTATCTCTGCCCAGCCTCATCTCCTGCTCTACCCATTTCTCTCTGCTTCAGTTCCTGGAGGTTTATCAATTTTTTTTTTTTTTTTTGAGACAGAGTCTCACTCTGTTGCCCAGGCTAGAGTGCCGTGGCGTCAGCCTAGCTCACAGCAACCTCAAACTCCTGGACTCAAGCAATCCTTCTGCCTCAGCCTCCCGAGTAGCTGGGATTACAGGCATACGCCACCATGCCCAGCTAATTTTTTCTATATATTTTTAGTTGTCCAGCCAATTTCTTTCTATTTTTAGTAGAGACGGGGTCTCGCTCTTGCTCAGGCTGGTCTCGAACTCCTGAGCTCAAATGTTCCACCCGCCTCGGCCTCCCAGAGTGCTAGGATTAC
>CAUYSK010051886.1:0-26726 GCA_963575035.1 Avahi laniger | reverse complement strand
AATGAAAGACTTAAATGTAAGAAAAAAAAACAAAAGAATTAGAAGAAAATCGGGGTTCTTCTATGGTTTTTTTTTTTTTTTTTTTTTTTTTTGGTGGAGTGGGGGAGAAGAAAAACAAAGGAAAAAAAGCCAAGAATATATTTAGGCAATTTAGGGAAAAAAATGTAAGTGGTCAATGAACACATAAAAGGATAATTAATCTCACTATAAATGAAAGAAGGGCCAAAGAAAACAATTATGAGAAACTATTTCCACCCATTCGATCCCTCAAAAGGTAAAGGAATAATTAAAAATAGAAACCTCCCGTGTTGGCAACAGTGATAGGGAGCAGGCGTCTTCTCACACCGCTACTAGGAACGTAAACTTACAGCATTTCTGGAAGGGAATTTGGCAAACGTATCTAGTCAGTCCTGAAAGATTTATACATTTTTCCTTAGTAAAATTATTTTGAGAACTTGTCCTAAGGAAAGAATCAGCAAGGTACATAAATCTTTATGTATAAGGATGTTCATTGCAGCTTTATTTATATGAAAAAAAAAATTAAACATTTCATTAATAGGCAATTTCTTAAATAAATTATAATATGTAAGATGAAATCACATAATGCATCAAAATATCACTTAAACAATATTTAATAACCCAAGGAAGGCTTGTGATATATTTTCATTTTTAACACAATAATACTTACTGATTATATCAAAAATGAAAATGAAAACCAAAATCATCCAAAAAACGTATTACATAGATAACATTTTATATACAATTTTGTATTTTGCTCTTTTTATATACTGTCCTACTGTGAATTGATACCAGAAAACTATATGGTTAAAATTAATACCTATCTCTGATTTTATATATAAATAGAAGAAAATTTCTTTAACATACTTAACAGCTAAATATTACAGAAATGTGTATTGAAGGGACTATTTATATTTTTCTGAATGTTTGAGACAAGTAAATTGGATAAGAAAAATAAATTTAAGAAATATACATATTGAGGAAAAGATAAAATTATTATTATTTAGAGATACGTCTCTCTGCCCCGAATCAACTCAAAAACGATTAGACAAAAACGCTTAGTAAGGTGGGTGGTTAAAAATGTACCAGTTAAAAAATATGGGAAAGAATTTTTCATTCACAACAGCAATCTCAGATATAACATATTCATGAATCGATAAATAAAAGACCAATATTCCAGTGGTAAAATGGACAAATAGCATGATCAGGCAATTTGTAAAAGAAAGAACATAAATGCCTGACATGTATAAAAAAAGTATTGAGTATCTCTGATAGAGACAGAAAAATAAAACTAAAATTGGATACTATTGATCTTCAATTAAAGTATCACTTGAAAATTTTAAAAATTTAATAGTTGTAATGTTGAAACAACATATGGATATTGCAATTCTGTACGTAAGCAATGAGGGTATAAAGTAACACAGTCATTTTGGAAAGTACTTTTGACAATGTTTCAAGTATATATTCCTTACAATAAATAGGAATTTTTTAATCAGAAATCAGCAATACCACATAATTCACCTGTCTTTATTGATAATTCCAAATGAATGGATTTTTTCCAAACCTCGAACTCCCATGTTATTGTTTTTTTTCTTTCAGCACTTACTTAATTTAGTTATGTTGTCTGGTCATTTGCATCTTGTCTTTTCTGCTCTGACAGTGTTTGATGCAACTTTCCATGTTCAACATCTGGAAAGTACTTTGTACATAGTACTTATTAAATGTTCCCGAATTGCAAATTTATATTTAAGAGCTATCTAATTTTCAAAACCAAGAAGCCAAAGCATATTATAATTGACCCAAGATTTTGATAAAGATCACATTTTTGAAATAGCTGTTAACTTAGCATTAATCACTCTTTCTAACATTTGTCATGTTTAATAGATTTCAGTAACTTAAAATATATATAAGGTGACCCAAAATTTAGCATGTACCACACACAAAAATATATGTATGCATATGTTTTATATATGTCTATAGAGATATCCATATATATCCATATTGGAACTATAACTATAATTGGTGGGGAGGATATATTTTCAAGTGATTACCTAGCAGTTAATAGTCTTGATAAACTGAAAATATTTACCCACTTATTGGAACTGTTGCACCAGATGATGTTGACATTGATAGGCTCTGAAGAAGATTGCGTTGCCAAACCTCTTCCCTTTAGGCAACTAAGGTACGACGATTGGGCTCACTTTGGACGTAATAAATCTGAGACCCAGAGAGGAGACCGGACTCCCCCAAGGTTATTCAATTAGTTAATAGGAAACTCAGAACTGAAATCAAAAACCAAATGCTCTTCCTACTAAACCATGGAGAATCTGATACACTCGGAAAGTGAAAACACTTACTGCTGGCTTCTTTTCCCAGGTTCTGTTGTTCGGTGAACCGTGTCCATGTATGTGTACGTATGTGTGAGAGAGAAACGTCAGAGACGCTGGTGAGGAACAGAGCCTGGGGAATGACAATGGGAGGTTAAAACAGAGGCGACTCCCGAGTTTCACTTGGGTTCCTGGAAAAGGATAGTTGCACCTCCTCATCCGGAAAACCATTTGGAGAACTGAAAAGGTGAAATCGGAAGTCAGCTGAGCAGACGTAAAAATTTCTACAGGAAGAAGAGCATAAAGAGGAAACTGGAGAGTCCCAAGGGTTGAATCGGGGGGTGCTCTCCTAGGTGGGTACGAGGAGACCAAAGACTAAAAGGAAACCAATGGCTCACACTGTGACTTAGACCTCCCTGCCACTGCCCTCCCCTAAAAGGGAAGAAGAGGAGAAGACGTGTAGCGTCCTCAGATTCTCCTTCTCAAGAATACGAATGGGGGCCTGGAGCAAGAGTCACTTGGTTGATGGTGGAAGGAAGCTGAAACCGGCAATTCTGATGTCGAGAAGGCACAATGGGACTTCTCTAATCAGCAAATATGAAGAAGAAGAATCTTAAAGGACAGAGAAGTTGAGGAGTAACAATATCATAAAAGAGATTCAATCAAAGGGGCGAGAGAAACAGAGAGCGTAGCTGTCTCAGTCCTCTGGCCTTTCCAGTGCATTCCTCTCTCATGTTTCCTAACCAGGTGCACAGTCGCAACAAAGACACCAGGACTCCCCCGAAGTCTAAGGCACTCTCTTTTCTTTGAAAACAAAGGGTCAATACTGACTTTGAAAAGAAATTTTAAATAGAATTGTAAGTGGTAAGTGATGAAACAAAGGTGCGAGGGGTTCAAGAGGGCATGCGATTATGAGTGATAAAGAATCTATTTTCTTCACTGTCATTTCAGTATTTTCTGATTTTTATAATACACATATATCGTAATTTTTTTAAAACAATACATTTATTTCCAAGAAAGGAAGTGGTGAAGAGGACGTGAAAACAAATGGAATAAACCAGGAGCTTAACGAAAGAGGGAAGGGAGGGAGGGAGGGAAGGGAAGGGAAGGAAGAGAAGGAGAGAGTAGGCTCAAACTTTTTCCAGCATAGAAGGATCTAGAATGGCCTGAGGGCAGAAGAGGAGGAGGAAAGGGACAAGAGAATAAGGAGGAAAAGAATTCTTCCAAGGGGTTGGCATCAAAGGGATGTAAACACAAGGTCAGGATCGACTTAGGGGAAAAAAAATGAAAGGACGTCCTCCACCTCTTCCTCGGATGGATATAAAGAAAGAAAGAGCCTAAGGATAAGACAAAGGAGATAACTGACCTTGTAGGTGCGTTTAATTTTCTCTGTAAAGGAGAAAGCGAGCAGGTAGGTGAGTCATGTCTGTGAACACACACAGAATGGAGAAGACAAGAGTGGGTTGCCAGGCTGCTCCTAAAACCCAGTTAAAGTTAGTTCTGAACAGCATCAAATCTGTACCTTTCTGTGGCTTGACTTCAGGGCCGACTTATCCGGTAGGCCCAGAGCCTACTGCCTGCAACAATTTTAGGGGTCCAGAAAAAATGTTTTAATCCCTTTAAATGTGTCACATTCCAGAAATGGTTCCATTACTACTACGTAGTAGTACTAAAAGCAACAGGCTGGATATTTTCTTTCTATCCCTTGATCCGTCTTCAAGCTCTAATTTCTACCACTCCATGGTTCTATCATGGGTGCAATACTGGGATTATTTATACAATAGTTATGAGCCCAAACGTTTAAAATCAGAGGGGGACTAAAACCTTTTAGGATGAAAGATTACATGCATCTTTCTATCAAAGTAGTCCTGAAATATAAATGAGGAATCTAGAGGGTCTCAAAATTTGGGAGCACCAAATCCAGTCTTTCCCAAGGAGCCCTCTTACACACTGATATTGCAAAATTAGGCCCTTGTGCAATAACAGGAAGAGAAAAAACTGAGAGGTAGATGACTTTGTTCTAGGTTTCCTTTCCCACTCACCAGGTGTAAACTGGACAGATGAACTCTCTGAAATGTGTCACATCCGGAATGGTTCCATGAATCCTGCGTTTGCCTAAAAGCGAGAGGCTGTATACTTTCAATCCCTTGATAAATCTCCAAGCTCTAATTGCTGTCACTGCCTGGCTCTATCAGGGGTGCCTATGAATCAAAATCTAGGGGTTGTTTGCATAACAGTTATGAGTCCAAGGGGCTAAGTGGTAGACAACGCTTATAAATGAATATAAACTCACAGGTACAAGAGGAAAGGATATTCCCTCTTTTGTTCAAGAAGAGAAACCTTTTTTGTTATCATTACATCGCTTCTCCCTTTTCAGTAATAAGCCATGAAAGAACATGCCTTCACTTTTCCATTTCTCGCCTTTTGAAGTTAATTTCCAATCCTAACTGTAAATCACAAATGGTGCAATCTTTTGATATGTTACAGAGCAATGAAAATTTAATTTATATAATATCTTCTTTTTTTTTCCCCAGTGCCTTGTTCAATTGAAGCGGAAGCAGCTGTGAATGATGGCTAAGTTAAGAATAAAAAGTAACATCAAAGTGATGTCTGTCATTATGATTTCAAACGGCATGTGCCACTCGGGAAGGTTTGGGTAAAATGTGAAAAGGGATGGGGTCGACTAACTGGAGTAGAATACAGGCGCGATGAAAAGTGAGGCGTTCTGTAAATTTCTGAATTACTCTGCCCGTACAAAGTCGAAAAGACAATTTTGAAAATGAACACGTGCATTGACATTAAATTCTCACACGAGCGTGTGTGCACATGCGTGCTAAACCTGGGGACATGCTGTTCAATTACAGATGCCCCACATGGGTTCTCGGCCTCAAAAATAAGTGTCCTTCTTTATCAAAAGCATCGAGAGCAGGAAGGATGCTCATAATAGCTTCCAAAGTGCCACAGATGGCCCTGAGGGGGTGGGGCTGGGCTGTAAGAGAAGGACCGGGAGCTAAAGGGACGGCCTATCGTCCCTTGCAAGCCACGTGTTCATACTCTGCAGAGCATCTTGAGCCAATATTAACCCACTGGGAGTGATCTAAGTGATTAACTTGACGTTAATTTGGAGAACGCAAGTCACTTGCTAGAAGTAAAATTTCTGTGGGAAGAATGAGCTTCTACTGGAAGTGCAGTCGGGCTATTTGGACCACAGCCCTCAATGCCAATAAACTCTAACCGTGCGTATTAACAGGCTAGAAGAGTGGTCTATTTTGCTGCCAGCGGAGTGATTTGTTTAATGTCAAAAGGCCTTCCAGAGCACCTGTGATGAAATTCCTTAGGACGCTGGCTTAAATGGTGAGCGACCCAGGCCTATTTTATTTCAGTGAACCCTTAAAGCCTCGGAGGAGGAAGATAGCTACCTTCATCTGAGACAGCAGGGAGGGAAGACAGACCCACGGCAAAGCCACTGGCCATCGCAGCCTAGTGTCTGCGATACCCGAGGACCCTTCGTCAAATTAAACAGGACATTTGGCAGAACCAGCCCCAACACCTGGGTGCTCCCTGGCAGAGCCTCTCCAAGCCCCGATAAGATGCTATCAGCAGGGACCTCTAAGTACTTTAAGCACTTTAAGCAGATCACTGAGGCAATTACCATAAAGAGCAAAAGATACTGGCCTCTATTGAAGGGAGATTAATATTGAACACAAGGCCATTGATTTTTCTCTGCCTCTTACTTCTGATTGTGAACTTGTTCTGCAACTACCTGGGGTTGGTTGGTTTGTTTGCCACTGCCTTGGACAGCCAGCGAGAATATATTTAGATTCCAATATTTCAACACAGAATCCTGCTTTTAAATGCATGAGTGTTTTTGTGTGTTTTGTTTTCCTCATTGAAGTGCTAGAACAACATATGAGTATCAGTGGCTTTATCCAAAGACTCTCACATCCCATATAGTAACTACCGTTTAAGTGCCTGCTAGATTCCAGGCACTGCACAAGGGATTACATATACGGTATAATTTAATCCTCATGAAATTATACGCAGGGCGAGTGTGCTGTCCTCACACTGCATAGGAGGACACTGACGTCCAGAATGATTGGGACGCTTCTCAGACAATAAATGGTACAGTGGGGAATGGAACCTGCTAGATATCAGCATAGTTCTACGTAATTTTAAAGGCAATTTTACACCCATTTCATTACTCAACAATGACTCACTGCAGAGATATTGGAGAAGTGGAATTTAGGGCATTCAAAGTTAATTTGTGTATAAAGACTATTTGGGAAAAAAAAAATAGAAGGCAGAATGACCACTCTGAAGTTTCTAGTCTGGGCGCCTAAGAGGATGCTACCACCTTTAACTGGGAGTCCAAGGAAGAAAGAAAATAAACAAAGGAGAAGCTGGAGGTGTGAAATGACAAGTTCAGGTTCGTACAGTTTGCTTTGTTTTTGATTTTTTAAAATACATTTTTAGGTTATTAAAGCAGTATAAATAAAAGAAATACATATTTTACTATATTAGTTATTTTATATAATATTAATATATACTATGTAAAATGTATGTGTTAATATTATATGCCTATGTATTATATAGTATATGTTATTTTAAATGTTATATATTTATTATTGTTTAATTTTTGTATATTTATATGACATTTTTAATATATTTATTGTTATTAAAGTAATATAAAAGACAATTGAGAGGAGAGGAGGGTAATACAGTGTCCATAATGTCACCATTTCAGCACAATTATCCTCAATTTTTTTCTTCCAGTATTTTTATACACACCTTTTTGCTTATAATTGCAGTGGAAGCACACAGCGCATGCTTTGTTCTCCCCGTCATGTGCTATTTTGAAGACATTGCTACATAATCTTCATACTTACTATTTTTCATGATTACCATCCATCCCACCCAGTGGATGTGCTCTAACTGATTTAACTATTTCATTGCTGGGCATTTAGCTTGCTTATAACTTTTTGCTATTGTAAATCACTTTGTATTGGATAAATTCTTGTATTCTTCTTAAGGTGCTCAAATGTTCAGAAATAGGGTTCTGGGTGGGTCCGTTTCTGCTCGTTTTCGATGCTGGTGCATCCCAGTAAAACTCTTAGACACGTGAATTGTGAGTCCAGCGTTCAGGAGAAAAGTCGAGGCTAGAGACACAGATCCGGGTGGCGAGATGCAGATACTGGAGAAGGGCGCAGCCGTGGCGTGGCAAGAGCTCTAAAAAGTGACCGCTAATTCTTCCACACTTCTCGCAATAAAGAGGCGGGATCTATGTCCCTACCCATGACAGGTTGGGTGTGTCACTGTTCTGAAGGAAAGACTGGGGCACAACGGCAGCAAGCAGATGACACTGTGAAATAACCAAGGCTGTGTCATAAAACGTGACCGTGACCGTGCTTGCACCTGCTTCTCTGGGCGTCCTCTCTCTCTGGAAGTCCCCAGCTGCCACGTGGAGAGACCGCATGTGGCTGCTCCGGCTCAGTGTCAGAGGAGACCAGCCTTATGTCCTCCTAGCCCGAGACCCAGACATGGGAGTGAAGAAGCCTTCAGAAAATTCCAGCCTCCCACTTTTGGAATTATATCCTGGCCGCTGACACATTCCTGGAGAGGCCCCATAGAACATGGGAACATAGAAGCCACCCCCTCTACGCCCTGTTTGAGTTCCTAACCCACAGACTGCAAAAGCACATAAAATGGCTGATGCTTCCAGACTCTCAGTTTGGGGTGGTTTGACAGACAGCAGGAACCGGAGCTGAATCTGGTACCTGGAAGTGGTTTCTGTTGTAACAAAATCTGAAACTTGTGGCATTGCTTTTGGAGCCCAGTGAGAGACAGAAGCCAAGTGGTCCTCCTGGAGGCTGCCAGCGAGGGCTTGAGAATAATGAAGACAACGTTACTGGAAGCTACGGGAAGGAGCCACTCTTACATAGTGGCAGTAAGTTCAACACTGTCACATAGAAAATGTACTTAACAAACTCAACGTGAAGATAAGGAGAATTCCAGAAAGTGTTGAAGGGAAACCTAGCTTTTAGCACTCTAAAATAAAATGGGAGAGTAAGAGAGGTAAACTAAAGAATAGATTGCTCCATATTTTACTATAATTTAGAGGAAGTGTTAACAGGAGGAACAGGTAACAAGTTTGAAGGGATTGTAACAGGTAGCAAAGTGTTCTCAAAATAAGAAAGGGCCTCACAACAAAGATCAAATCTGAGATGTTTTAGGTAAAAGTGATCTCCAGATAAAGACGATTCCTAACCTACAGAATCCGTGAGAATAATAAAATGGTGACTATTTTATGCCACTAAGTTTGAGGTGGTTTTTTATGCAGCAAAACATACCCAAAACAAGCACAAGTGAGATTCTCAGAATAGAAGCACCATCGATGGAAAAGAGGGAACAGTTAAAGGCCTGAGAGAACAAGGAGAACAAAGATATTTCAGAAACAGAATGAGAAGAGATATTCCTTAAGGGAAGAAATTGCTCATTAGGACTAAATGGAACGTAACTTCTTTCACCGGGCATAATTATTTTGAGGTTCAGCCGTGTTGTTTCATATATTCCGTTCTGTGGATATAGCACGTTTGGAGATTCATTCACCCTCATGCATGTGAGTTGTTTCCAGGTTTTAGTGATTACGAATAATGCTGCTAAAAACATTCACGTGCAGGTATTTGTGTGAAGCTGGGTTTTCAATTATCTGAGATAAATTCCCAGGCATGGTATTGCTGGGTCGTAAGGGATGCATATGTTTACCTTTTTAAGAAACCGTCAGACTGTTTCCCAGAGTAGCTGCCCTATTTCCCATTCCCACCAGCCCTACAAGGGAAGTCCAGTTGCTCCACCTTGGTTGTCATGTGGTGTCTTCAGTATTTATTTTAGTCATTCTAATAGGCATATAATGGAATCTTATTGTGGTATTAATTTGTACATCCCTAACGACTACCGATCTTTTCATTTGCTTATTTGCCTACCCTTTATCTTCTTGGTGAAGCCTCTGTTCAACTCTTTTGCCCGTTTTTTAATTAGGCTGTTTGCTTCCTTACTGTTGAGTTTTGAGAGTTCTTTATTATGGATATTAAATCTTTGTCTGATATTATACCTGATTTGCCAACATTTTCTCCCAATCTGTAGCTTGATTTTTAGCTTCCTAAGTGCATTCTTCAAAGAGCAAACATTTTTTTAACTTTGACGAAAGCCAATTTATCGATTTTTCCTTTATGGTGAGAGGGCTGTTAAAGAAAAACTCTAGACAAATTAAATGTAACAGAGTTTAATTGCACAAAGAACGATTTGCGAATAGGGCAACCCCGAAGCCAGGTGGGTTCAGAGAGACTCCAGCACTGCCACGTGGTTGAAGACTGTTTACAGACAGAAAGGGAAAGTGACTTACAGAAAACAAAGTGAGGTATGAAACAGCTGGATTGGTTACAGCTCGATGTTTGCCTTATTTGAACACAGTTTGAATAGTTGGGTGCCTTTGATTGGCTGAAACTCTGATTGGCACAAGAGTAGGTTACAGCCTGTTTACACATCTAGTTAGGTTCCAATTCACTATGCACAGAGAAACCTTTAGGCTGAACTTAACCTTTAAGCTCCTTACATAAGGAGCCAGCTTTAGTCCAAACTTAATTTAACAGGGCTTAATCTATGAAGGGTTAGAATGAGGGACCTGGAGTGTGGGGGTTCAATCTATTCTGCTCGTGGTGGTAGCTACGAGAATCTATGCACATGTTAAGACATATTGAATTATACACCAAAAATTGTAAATGTAAATTCTTAAAAAATCTCTCACATTTACTAATATGGGGGGAGGGAGGACGACTGTATGTCGTTGACATGAATCAAAGCTTTCCCATGCATAAAACCTTATTTTCGTAAAAGAAAATATAAAACTGAATAAGAAAAGAAATCTTTAACCCTGTCATGTGTCTACAAGAAGGAAAGTGGCACAAGTTTACATTCTGACTCTCTTCATTGTTAAACATAGTTTATATGCTGATTTTACACTAAGTTCAGCAGTTGGCCAACAGCAAAAGAATTTGTTCTTTCCGGAATTTTGCCCAGAAGAAAAAGTGATTAAGTATTATGGACACCGATGTTTCATTTGTACCCAGGTGTGATAGAACACAAGAAAAATGCCTGTGGAGACTGGTCCACTTGCAGATCGCCTAACAACAAATGAGTCCAGGCAGGGGTCTAAGTGCCCCAAAACATTTAGAATCATCAGAACTATTCAGATTATTGACTCCACCTACAGATAAACAAGATCAAACAATTTGGTCTTTTTTCTCTGCCTTTGTAACTAATCAAGCTTGAAGTTCTCAAAAGTACTTTCCTAATTGGTTTCATTGTTTTGTTTATTGTGCTTGCAGTTAACATTTGCATTTCCAATGGGCCATCCTGACGTTTCAGTGGGTTTTAAATGACCCTTAATGGTTTTCTACCTCTCAGCACAACCAGTGAGTCCATTCTTGAGGATAATCTTCACTTAAACTAGGTAAGTGCTATTTTTCCTTCCAGGCCTTAGAAGGTACAAATACTGAGGTGTGAGTTCGTGCTTATTTTAGAAGATATATATTCCTTCTCATCTTTCCATCAATGATGCAGAGGTGATACTAGGAGCTAACCAGGGTAGACTTCTAGCATTACTGCCTACGCCCAGCATTCTCCCACTTCCGTGGCCTTTCGTATGGGCTTTCCTCCTCTGGAACACTCTTTCGCACCTGTTTCTACACCCCACAGCACAAGCTAGAATAAAGTGCACCCCCCTCGCCAGGCTGCTGCGTTGTTGGCAGACTACTGTTATTTTAGCATTAACTCCATTCTCCTTCATATATTGTTTATCACACGCTGACACAGTGGTTTCTACCTCTATTCAACTATAGCTTCTTATGGAAAAGGATCGTGCCTTATTCAATTTGCCCTCGCTCAAAGCGCCTCGAACCTTGGCAAATGTTTTCACCTCGTCTGTGGCTGGCACTTTCATTTTCTTAACTCTGTTCTTCAAGCAGCAAACTTTTAACCGCGATCATGTGCAATTTATCAATTTTTTTCTTTTATGCATAATGTTTCTGGTGCCGTATCTAAGAACTCTTTGCTAAATCCAAAGATGAAAGATGGGAGGAGGCATCTATCTCCAAAAGGTCATCGTGAGGGAATGGGGTGGTGGGAATTGTCTGGTATCCTGTCTGTGGTGGTAGTTACAAGAGTCTATGCACGTGCTAAAACTCATAGCACTATACACCAAAATACTTAGCACTTTCCAAAGTGGTAAGAGAATGTTGGTTTCATATGTTTGTATCACTAAGGAAATTATTTTTGCTAAATTATCTTGGGAACTTAACTTCCCTGAACGCACCTCACATTCTCGGGGCCCCAGCAAGCTAAGGGAGCAGAGTAAAAATAGTGCCACTCAATCGACTATACAGATTAAGCTTCTACTCCATGCAAAGTACTTTTCTATCCTTTCCAGATGACCCCAAATGGCAATGGGATGTGTCCTCAGTGGCATGTGAACCACAATGACGATTAGAATAAAAATATTATCCAGCTTCAGGGGTTCTCCATTTTCTTTTTTTTTTTTTTTTTGAGACAGAGTCTCACTGTGTTGCCCGGGCTAGAGTGCCATGGTGTCAGCCTAGCTCACAGCAACCTCAAACTCCTGGGCTCAGCGATCCTTCTGCCTCAGCCTCCCGAAGACCTGGGACTACAGGCATGTGCCACCATGCCCGGCTAATTTTTTCTATATATTTTTAGTTGTCCGATTAATTTCTTTCTATTTTTAGTAGAGACGGGGTCTCGCTCTTGCTCAGACTGGTCTCGAACTCCTGAGCTCAAACAATCCGCCCGCCTCGTCCTCCCAGAGTGCTGGGATTATAGGCGTCCTCTTTACTTTTGAGTGATAGAAAAAGTGCCTCACTACAATGTCTCTCCGCATTGTTAGCTTCTTCCTGGGAAGCAGAGTGACTTGGACCCAGCAGGAAGAGGGAGAAAGAGGAGAACTAACTGCTCCGTGTCTTCCTGCTGCTGAAGGACCGTGTAGCCCCCTCCACGCTGCCTGCGGCAGGTACGGCGGGATACTTTGGTTCTGATCCACCACGGGCCCTGCCATCTTGGGAACTGTAATGATCCACCTTGCAGAGGCCATTCCGCCCAATTATCTCCTGGCTTCCTGCACGGCCTTTTAGGATCACGTTGGCAACGCCGCATTGCAGGTGAGTGTTGGCATCCACGGGGCAGGAAACGCTGATGGAGTCCCAGACCTGACTCGTGAAAAGGAATTTTATTGCTTCTGAACTCGAAGCCTGATGGCTCTCCACAATAAAGCCTTTCTCCATTTCCACGGCCGTGTGCCAAGGAGGAAATAGGACAAGGTTTATGAACATTGCCCAAAACTTGCCATGCGAGGTTAAAACAATTTTTTTAAAAAGATGAAAAAGCAGAAGAAATGGTCTTGAGTGGGTACAGATTTGCCTATGAGTCAATCACTTTTTAAGACAAGGGATCGTTCTTGGGAGAGAATAAATGAACTGTTCCTCTGATGTCACTTTATTTTGATGGCCCGGGTGGAGTGCCATTGTTAGGTAGATAGCAAGGGATTCCAGGCCTCCTAGGGAGGAAAGTGGGTGACTGCCTGCCGCACCTGGGAGAGGAGGGAACACCCCACCAATCTGCAACCAGAACTTAGCGCCCCAACTCAAAGGAATGCAGAGGACTCCCCAGCCCACGGGCCAAGCAGCACAGGTACAGTAGAGTCTGGAAGGTGACCTCGAACAACCAGCTTTCAGAGAGTCTCATGGGAGATCTGCATGCTTAGTAAGACCCAGGTCATCTAACTCCCAACTCTCCAATCAAAATGGTGACATCTGAGCCACAAGGAGGGTCCCAATACAGACACTGTAAATACAGACCATAACCACGCTCTCTTTTTTTGCTACAAGAATCATCTGTTTCTTGCTCCATAAACCTGTGTCTTGCTCTTGCTTTATAAACCTATCTTGCCCCCGCCCCCAATAAATTTCACCTTGTGCTTGCCTTACATTGGTGTGTCTGGTAATTCTTCAGCCATTCTTCCCACCAAGAACTGGGAACACAGAACGAGATTGCCAAACCCAACACCATCATGGGAACACACACTGCTCAAAAATGTCACACCGACTAATGTGGATGATTGATTTATGACATGCAAATTGCCTTAAGGTCTCCTGCCTTCTGCACGAAATTTAAACTTAAAACAATTAAACTAAGTCCATTAATTAGTAAGATAAATTAAGAGATTCAATCGTCAATCAATCTAGAAGAGAATTTAGAAGTGCTATGGAGTTGGCACTTAGATCTTATCCCTAATAAATTATACAGAGTTCTTTGTGGCATTGTCTATGCCACCCTTTCCTAAGTGGCTTCAGTTGTGAACATATAGTTCTGTAATAATATAAAGCCAATTAGCCTTAGACAGCAGTGGAATGGAATTCCAATTGCAAACTCCTTGCAGCTTAGCAAAACACTCCCTGAAAGCTTATAGCAACTCAGTACGGATCTAATTCTCTGCTCAGCAACCAGTTAACATTGCAGAGACTATCTCTGCAAATTTCCTTCTTTTCCTCTATCATGATTTTACATGTCTGAGGGTAGCAGGAAAAAAACGTGGCATTAACTGCCAAATTGTTTCTAAGCACAGACAGTTTCCGTGGAAAATAAAATTAAAAATAAATAAGATCATGCCTGCTTAGGATAATGCTACATTACAAGGAGCTTGAAAAGACCAAAAACAAATAAATATGCTAAACTTCCTTTTGCAGAAGAATCAATATGTTTGCTGCTTTTGTTTTCCTAAGAGCATCTAAAATAGTAAAGCAAGTTACTTAACATCATTTACTTCATTACTTCATTTACTTCATTATTTCTATAGAAAGAACATTCAATGCAATTTCACTGAAATATATAACATTCAGAGCTTCTATCACTAAAAAAATTAAAAATTGAGAAATCTACCAAAACCAACAATTGAACGCAATTACTCAAAAGAGGCCCAGACAGTAAAATAAGTCATTTATTCCATCTTTTACTGAGCCACTGTATGTATGAAAAAAGGATGAAGTATAGGAGAGAAAAGTATAAGTACCAGGTCAGATAGCAAGAAAGGCATAAAAACCACATTGTATTAGTCTATTCAGTAACTGTGTACAAAGTGCTGTTTCGATGGGTCTTTTCAAAAACCTGAACCAGGAACAGAGCTCATTCCACTGAGTTGACATATGAGCTTTTCAATCAATAATTGTGCACCTTGTGAGCTGTACCTTCTAATTACCAAGTCAAGCATGAGAGAAAATGCTTTATTTGTACCCTTTTAAATATATACTGTAAAAAGCTTCACTGGGAAACTGGAATGAATACAAACTAACTTCGTTTTGATACAGTTGAAAACTCTACCACACCCCTAAGGATAGAGGGGAACACCCTTGGGTATTGCAAAATGAAGGATGAGATTGCTGCCCTAAATCAGAAAATGCTCACGGAACCTGAAGTGCGTGCAGCGGCCTGAACCAGTAACCAACAAATCCCCATCCGCATCCTGCTTTCCGTGTCTCAGTACGATGACGGCATAATGAGATATACTCGGGGTCTGTGTTCTGCTGCTACCAGTTGAGCCTACAGAGATGTTAAACTAATCTTTTTTAGAACAGCCTGGACGACAGGGAAAGGTTACCCCAGAAAATATTCAGAAATGTCCTGCTAAAATAAACTCCAGCTTTTCCAAAACTGTTGTTGGATACAAGCAATAGCAATGGCCTACCACCCACAGAAATTCCGGCAGGCAATCCAACATGAAACACATTTATCCAGTTTGTCTTACAGATTTCCCACATGGATCTCAGCCTAAAATTGCCCCATTACGAATTGGTTATTCTTCCCTTCTTTGCACTTCTCTCTCCTCATCTCAGTGATGGCACCATCTACCTGGTAACCTCAATCAAAACATGGGTATAATCTTAAACTCTTCCCTCTCCCTTAAACTCCGTATCTAAACTCTCACCAACACTCTGTATTCAACCCCAAATTCTGTCAAATTTGATTCTATCTCCCAATTATATATCCAGTCCATTCCATCCCTCCATCCCACTCCCACTGGAGTTCCCGCCACTGCTTCCTTAGCCACACCACCTCTCCCCCGCACAACCACCATCTCTTGCTAACTATTCCTTTTGTTTTCAGTTTTGTCAGTTCATGCTTAAACTCCCTGCCATGTTACTCACCTCGCACCCAACTGTTTTTGCTGCCATTGTTAAAGATTTTAAAATTCTAATAATAAAAGTCATGTACATATGCACTGTTGAAAAATTCGAAACTTATAGTAGAGCATAAAGAAGAAAATTTTTAAATCCCTGAGTTACACCTCTCAGAGAGAACTACTGATTTTTTTAAAATCTCTTTAAAAGCAATACAATTAAGAGGCCTAAAGAGTGACCACAAAAACTACTGCTTCTACTGCAATGATTCTCTGATTTGAGTCATCTAATTTAGATGAAAATATAAGATTGGGGCAGAGAATAATTCTTTCTTTTATGCTCGCAAGAATTTAATTTTGCAGTACATCACCTTCAGTCTTCTTGCCCTGTCAATTGTGTGTATATTCTAGGTGTAGTCTTACTTGTTTGAAATAAAAATGATGTTGCACTTGCTTTATAATTTTAGAATTGCTTTTATCTGGAGAAACAAAAAAAATTCAAAAAAATGTTGGTTAAAAGGCACTAAGGAGAACAACATTAAGATCGCTATGAAGGAAAATTAAATCATGGATGTATGTTGCAGTAACAAATGACCTCAAAATTGCAATGGTTTACAACAACAAAGGTTTGCTCCATGCTCCAGGTCTTTTGTGGGCCAGCTGCAACTCTGCTCTATATGACTTCATTTCAGGACCCAGGCTAATGCAATAGCCTCTGTCTGAATGTTGACAATTGCTTGAGGGAGGGGAAAGAGAATGTGGTGGACCAAGCCTGGCTTTTAGAACTTCTTTCAAAAAATGTGTCATGTATTATTGGCCACAGCAGGCACATGGCCAATTCTGATATCATTGGAGTGGAAAATTATAATTCTTCCTTGGGAGAAGCAGCAAATATTTGTGAACATGTAGACAACTCCACACACCTGATACTACTATTATCTAACTTGAAATGGAAGTGCTAGACACTGCAATATGACAAGAAAAATACAGAAGGAGTATAAATTTCCAAAAGAGGATAAAAGTTTTATTGTTAGCAGATGATTTCTGTAGAAAACCTAAGCAGATCAGCTAAAAAAAAGTATTATAATTACTAAGAAAATGTGTTAGGATGGCTAGTAATAAAATACAAATATTAACACCTTTCCCATGTACACTAATGATAAGTTAAGAAAAAAAGGTATCCGGCTTGACATTCCAATTTTAAGTAGGGAATTAGAATTCAAACTCCAAAATTATATTTATGTTTTCTGATGGTACATAGTATTGATTTTAGGCACTTTTACATATTTTACTGAATTCTCACAACTGGTCTATCCCCATTTCATAGATGTGGAAAGCCAGGCAAGAAGAGATTAAGTGCCTTGGCAAAGTTCACACAGCTAGGAACTGGTGGAGACAGGATTAAAATCTATACGTTGTTGCTCCAGGGTCTATGCTGTTTTGATTGTGCTACACTGTCTCTCATAATCTACCTAAGAAAGCATACATACGCATAATAAAACTATTTCACCAAGTTAGAGGGATGACTGTTTTTAACTTTATAACACAAAATAGATATGTTATAATATCTTTCATTATTTATGTCTTCTGACAAAATAGTAAACTTGATTAGAATCATGCTCTTCACTTTTCTCATAATGATAAGAAGGTAAAAACAAGTTATCGCATTGCTATAGGGCTAACAGAACTAAGAACAGGCTACACTTCTAAGTCTACTAAATTATTTGCATTCTTTTAATCAAAAGTCTCTATCAATTATGAATCTATAAACTGTGAGAAAAAAACACTTTTAGTTTTACTGAACATTTGGGAATGATAATAGTGAACGAGTTGCTTTTTAAATTATTATTGTTCCTAGAAGGACAGAAGGAAATGCTCTAACAATAAAATCTGCAATGGGGTGGGGGGGCCCCAGGATTGCTGCCAGTTGTGATGTCATTCCCAGTAGGAATCTTGGCAAACTAGAAAGAAATTCATGAGGATACGGAATGTGGAGGTATAATATCAGGAGAGTCCCTTCTGTGTGTAGCGGGGTTCAAGATGAATTGCATGGCATCCCCTGCCATAGGCTTTACAGGGAAAAGGAAAACTTGAGGCTGAATCAGCGAGAGAAGAGAAAGCAGATGGCTCTGGGTCTCAGGCCACAATCCAATCAACACAGAACAAACTCTTTTCAGAAAATTTTGTTTAGACATAGGTAGAGAGGGAGCTTGAAGATCTTGGCTTGAAGATATACTAGGTCAGGTTAACAGGTGTGTTTCCAAGTGTTATAAATTCAATCCAAAGGGAATCCCTAATTTTTTAAAAAAGCCAGTCTTCATTATTCTGCAATGTTTTAAACAATATATTAATGGCTTTACCTCTATTATTTTATTTGACTCTCCAAAAAACAGCATGACAGAGACTTTACGAAGATGAATATTAGCTCAGGAAGGCAAAGCAACTTTTACAGTGTCACACACGTATGTAGCAAAGTGGAGATTTGAACTTGGACTATGATGAGCCTTAAACCAGTCTTCTTAACCACTACTCTGCTCCATCCATCCTTACCCTTCTGGAAGTGTTTTTAAGCTGAACTTACTATTTGATTTTTTCATATTTGGTACCTATCCAGGTACCAAGGCCTTTAATATAAGTTTATTGACAAAAGACTAAATGAAGAAAAACTAGGATATCTTAAACTTACTGAATGCACTGTTTCTAAATATTTCTGCTTTGATTTTGGTACATGTAAAAATTGCTTTAAAATTTGGACTTAAAAACAGTTCCAAGAAAGCAGAGTTTGTGTTGGATCAGCTGCTATAAAGTAAATTTTACCCACTGACTTGCTGATATTAATATTAGTGCAATAATGTGGGGTCAAATGTTTACATATCTACTGCGGCATGCAAGGGCATACATGCAGATGGCAGGAATGGGAACAAGTATTTTCAGTCTTCTAAATGAAACATGTTGGAGGAGAACACACCTAAAATAAAAAGTAAAGCAATCCAGAGTAAACCTGTTTTATGACAGTGAATTTTGGCAAAATATCAAGGAATTTGGAAGTTGATCAAATTCTTTTACCTGATTCAGGAAAGAGCAGTAGGAAGCTGTACTATCTTCTTAAAGATAGGAAAATGTATGCAAAAATCATCCTAAGATATCCATAATTTCTTGGATTTTCCATGCAAACAATAGAAAGGAAAGTCATTTCTCCTATAGTGTTGTATTTACCTTGGTAAGAATTGAATGGAGGAACCAGGTATGAACTGAGATTAGCGACTCTACAGATCTCTAAGGTAGAGTCAGTGAAAGTGAAACACAGTGAGGGTCTAGAGAACTTCATCACCAACATTGAATTCCAATCTTTATTACCAGGTGAAATTTTCCCTGAGTCACCCAAGGAAGTCGGATGTTTGTTGTTGCATAGACATGGCCTAAGTCTCTAGAGTTTTATCTAAGAATCCCGTAATAAATAATTATAGGGTAATGACCCTTTTCTACTTCACAAAGATGTTTTTCAGATTAACTAATTAATGATTATAAAGTGTTAAATCTTATTAAGTTTATTATGATCATTAAGTTCTCATGATCAAGAGATAAACTTTGAAATTTGATGTTCAGTAGGTGGCGTTCTTCCCTCTGGATCTATAATGAATCCCAGCTACATCTGAGGGACCATCTCTGACACCTTCATGCTCCTCATTGTTAAAACAATAGTATCTACTATGACTGTCCTCCAGGTATGTGAAAGATTTAAGGAGTATATTTGATTATGATTTGAACATGATTTGCATAAGCTTTGATATTGGCTCCATAAGTAATGTGTCATCAGGTATATATTTTCAAGTATACTTTAAAAAATTATATTAATATATACATTAAATTATAAAATAAATTTATATTTGTTATATAAAATATAATTATGTAAATATATAAATATAACAAAATATAATAATAGCCAACATTCATAGAACATTTAGTTACTATTTAATTGTCTTATATTAGTCACTCAACGATCCTTTTTGACACACTGATAGAAAATTAATTTATTTAGAACTTTTCTCCATTCCAGATTACTGAATACACTGTGTTCAACTTTCCTTTTACCTCCTTTGGACCAGTAGGCTCTCAAAACTATGCCACCAGACTCCATAAATAACTTATTCATGGGACATTTCACTTCATCAGAACCATCAGAATCTGCTGTAACAATTTGGTTGAAGTTGCAACTCTCACCGACTTCTAATTCTTCCTTACAGAATTCACCAACCAATGCACACCGATTTCTCATGTGACACAAGGATGATGATATAGGGCTCTTGCATCTGCTATGAAACCGTTTGGGTTCAGCACATCTCTAAAGGGAAGATTTTTAGAAATTTCATTTAACAGATGAGTTACTGAGAAGCTGAGACATTAGGCAATTTGCCCAAGGTCACGCAGTTGGTGAACTGCAGAGACAGATTTGAACTCAGGTAGTCCAGATCTGCACCCCAGCCTCTCAGCTGCTAACCCTCCCTCCCTCCTGTCCCGCCTACACATCACCTAGCAGCCACGAGAAATTGCATAAGATAATGTTATTTTCAACACAGGATATAAAATTTACATTTCTTCTGGGATAACAAACATGGACAATTGTGATTGAATACAGGCAGAAATTTGCTATGATGGTGGTATTTTGAAATTATTTTCTTTTAAAAAAAGTTCCAGTTATATTGTTTTTCTAATAAGTTTTTTGTTTGTATACACAAGTATATATTCTACTACTGCTAACCTTATGAATGATGTTTTTGTTTTCCTTCCCTATTAATTTAGGAAGTGCCTGTGCAGGGAACAGCTTGAGAGGAAGGAGTGGCCAGTGACGAATCACTGGCTTTAGAGCTTCTGGGTGAAGTTTCCTGAAGATGCGGACGATGTCAATCACTGTACTTTTCCTCCCCAGATGGGGAGCTCGGTCCAGGACACTGTTCAGGTGATGGAACCTATTAGCAAGCGATCACAGAGAAATGAGTGCCCGCAATTTCAGAATGCTGAGTGCCACTGTATTACCAGCTTAAGCATTTTATCCTTGATCTAACTAATAATCCTACTGACATCATTTTGACCATCAACCTGATGTGTGTGTGTGTGTATGTGCGTGTGTGTGTGTATATACACACTCACATATATATATAATCGAATTAGTTTGTGTCCTTCCCCAATAAGACTAGAACACAAATTTTGATTTAGGTTTTACTTGTTTTTTCCTCAAATGTAGAATATGATCAATGGCTACAAAAAATAATCCAAAATATATGGGCTTTGACCTGTCATAAAAAAATATAGGAATCAACGTAACCTGTTTTTAAAAGATAACGTTTAGCTATCTGCAGGCAAAAAATAATAATAAAAAAAACCCAGTTCATGAAGTGCTAGACCTCATAAAAGATGCACCAGAAAAATAAAATGGTACCAGTCCTTATATAAAACTCATTCCAGACTCAGCTTTAAAAAGCTGGAAGAGTAGCACCAATTTTACAGAAAACCAGGAAAATCCGTGGCTGCTGCCCCTCTGCTGTCGGAGAGTCTAGAGGGGGTCGGACTGAAGCATGAAGCTCAAGTCTAGGTTTTTTCCCCTTTTTCTCCTCCGCCGTCCGCAGGGCTGACCCAGCCCAGAGCACCCTGATGCTCCCAATAAGGCCGTCCCTCCCTCCAGCCTACAAGCTTCCTTATTTACGCCAGCAGGAAAGGGGCTCATTTTTCTTTAAAAAAATAGGAATAGATGCCTGAGGTATAACAGATGAGAAAGAAAAGAAAGACATAGCTAAAATGCATAAAAAACATATGTAGATAGGCATAGTATGTTGCTTTTCCTAAAATAACCCCAAACACTTTAAGATCCACAGTTATGGATAACAGGACTATAATGGGTTACTAAGGAAAAGTCCTAGATATTAGGAGGAGTCGCCCAGTTTTGGGGGGCGGCGTCGATGTTGCAAATGCCATCACTCAGGCAGCATCCTTTCGGCGCCGTGATCCTTCATGGCGATTCTTACCATACCTGTGACTGGTGAGACGGTCTTTGAATATGATCCTTCTGGTGAGAAAACAATATGTGCCTCAGCTTTAAGATAATAAGTCTCCCATTATTTTTGAAAATGCATAGTAAGTGAACTGTGACAACCAGTTCTCTAGAAGTCAGTGGTCCTTAACCTTTTTGGCACCAGGGATCATTTTCATGGAAGACAATTTTTCCATGGACCAGGGAGGTGGAGGATGGTTTCAAGATGTGTCAAGCACATTACATTTATTGCACACTTTATTTCTATTATTATTACATCGTAATATATAATGAAATAATTATACAACTCACCATAGGTTGGGGACCCTTGCTATAGGTGACATAGGTCAGATACATCGTAATGTCCTTTTTAACATTGTTTTTCAGAATGATACTGTATACCACTATGGTTTTATAACTACGTTTCCTCAAACTTATGTCAATTTCACCATAGGCCATCTTCAAATTTGAGGATGACGAAACATCCTAAAAAGATTCCAAAAGCACAATCTTTCAACAGCCAAAAAAACTCTAAAAGGGTTTTCTTTTTGCCTTGAGATTATAAAATGCCATGACAAAAGCTTGAGTGGTTTCACCTCTGTCTCAGTCACGTATACAAATCACTGTGACTCACTTATGTAAAACATTCACAGTGGGAATGATGAAAGAAACATCATGAAGTCTCTGTCTCCATTATCTCGTCTGTAAAGTGGAGACGATAATAGCAGCTCTACCTAACTCTTTTGGATTAGGAAAGCTTATTTGGAAGTTAATGCTCAGAAGAAAAACACTCTTGTTTCAAATATTTCTTTTCCTTTTTTTTTTTTTTTTTTTTTTAATTTGGTGAGGCTATCATCCTCAAGGCAGGACACAGTTTCTGGAGAAATATGCAGAGTATCCAGAGGAAAGGAAGAGACACATGCATAGAGTAGAGTAGAATGAAGTCAGCCAAATACATTCTGGCCATCAACAGGGAGACACCAAAGTCAGATTGCCCTCCCATGCACCTGTCTCAGATTGCTTTTACTTTGAAAAGTGTGAAAGTATCACCAAAAATGCAAAACGTGAAAAAAGTTCCCATTCTCAAAACTTAAATTTTAATCCATAGAAGAGGGAATCTTTATGCTCTACCCATTGCAGATAGCCCTTCTGTGCTGAAGTGCCCCAAGGACCAGGGAATAGTCTGACATTCTCTCATTGGTCCCTCATCCTTTAGTTTAATGTGCCAAGCACATTCCTACCTCAGGACCTTTGCATATGCTGTTTTCCCATCTGGACAGCTGTTTCCCAGGTCCTTGTAGAGTTTGCATCTTCACTTCTTTCTGGTATATTCTCAGATGAAATTACCGTGGAGGTCTTTCCTGACCACTCACCTGAAGTAACAGACTCCACTTTCTCATCACTGCCCCACACTGCTTGCCCATTCGCCTTGCTCCGTGGAGGTAGAGAAACCTGACTCTCAGTTGCTTTCTGCTTATTTAACAGCTGGCAATCACTTATCAAATGCTTCCTGTGTACCAGGATGTACTAAGCAATTCATGCACATCGTATGTCCATATCCTCCCTTCAGCACTAGAAGACGTACATCTCCACATTACAGACGAGGAAACCAATTTCAGGGAGGTTAAGGAACCTGTCCCAAATCACTAAGCAAAACCAGGTAATCCATCACCAACACCAATTAACTGAGCAGCTACTATATGGAAGGCATTTTGCTGGCTGAGAAGATGAAACTGGCCATACTTCACCTCTGCTCCAAAGGTGCATCCAATCTAGTTGAGAGAAAAAGCCAGGACGGAGCTTATCACAATATGGCATAAGTGAGTGGAAGAGAAAAGAACTGTAAGAATTCAAAAGAGGGAGGACTCACTGTAGAATAGAGGCAGGGAGACTTCACGGACACGCTGTGACTTGAACAGACCATAAAGGAAAAGTAGCATCTCAAGGGACATTCCAAGCCGGGGAGTGTTTGCTTTTAGAAACGCATCGGTTCGTAGATGTATATTAAACAAGCTCTGGGGGAAACTAGATTTAAGAAAAAAACACCTTAAGAAAACCAAATATTTGTATTGCTTTTTAGAGAGATGTTCAGAATAAATCTAAAACGTATATAGATGCAGGAGGACAGGGGATAACGTATCTGTATAAACTAGAAAAAGGCGTGGGTGAGACAGTGCCAGTTGTAACCCTCTTTCTATAATATTAGAGAACCCTTGTAAAATCCCAAGTTTTCTTGTAGTAAACTGGAGTTGCTGACTATGATTTGTAGATGTGTACATTTTATTTTGTCCCTGAACTTTAGGAGGAGTTTTTCCCCAGACAAGCTCCAGTAAATGACATTTATTGTCTCTGTGATTTGAGTTCAAAATTGGTTCAGTTTTACAAGTTAAAACATGAACTTCCCAGCTGCCAACAAACGCACACTCAACCCGGGATCTGAGAATCCTAGTGATGTTTTTCTGCCTCTTACATCACTATGACCGGCAAGAAAGGGTCTGCCATCGTAAGTTAGCTGACAATGGAGTTCATTGTGCCTACAGCAAAAATATTTAGTGCATTCTCCCCCATGGTCCTGCCCTCGAAGGCAGGCAGAAACATTCGTTTGAGATGGTGAAGTTGCAAAGTGTTTTTTAAGACAACCAGAGACTAGCTCAGTGGTTCTCGATGTTGGCTGCTCAATAGAATTGCCTAAAAACCTTCTAAACTCCCAATGCTTAGGTGCTCCGGGGGTGGCACTCGGGCATCTATGTGTTTTAAAGCTCCCAAGGGGATTCCAATGTTCAGCTAAGGTTCAAAATCACTGTTTCCGTTTTCCTGGTGGTTTCGACCCTGCATCTACATTAGAACGACCTGGAGAGCTTTTACAAAACACTGACGTCTGGACACCACCCTTGGGAGATACCAACTCCATTGGTCTGGGACCCACAATATTTAAAAACTTCCGAGGTCATCCTAATAGGCAACCAGGGTTGAAAACGATCGCTGGTGCTAATTCCATATTGTCATTGTAGTGATGTAGTTCTTTATCCCGAAAATGTTGATTGAAAAATTACACTCAGGCCCCAAGTAATATGAAAACCCAAAAGCAGAGGGCTGAAGCTGGCCCCAAGATTGTGACAGAGAAGGGAAGTCCATCTTTGATCCCGGTTTTCTGAGTCAAACTGTGTTCTCAGACCCATCAGGCAAATAAATTATAGCACATAGACTAAGACTCAGCATGGGTCAGACATTTACGGAGAATATTCCATAAGAGGAAGTTCTTTGTTTTCCAGAATTTTTAGGTTTGGAAATACCAGCCCTTCAAAAAACTCTTCCTTGAAATCTTGTTCGGGCTCGGGGGAGAGAGGATTTTTTGAATTCTCCTTACTTTGATACTTCAACCTTTTCTCGTCCCTGTTGATGGCTCTGACGCCAAACAGCCTGTGGGTGGCTGCATCGTGATGCGTGTCAGCCCCTAAGATGCAGCATGTCCAAAGCTGGAACTGTCCCCTGCTCACGCCAACGGCGGCGTCTCCAGGAGGGGCACCACGGTTTCTTTCTCTGCCCAGACTGGAAAATCAGCGTCTGTTTGTAGCTTCCCTTACTTCCTGGATCGAGTCAGAAATCACGTGGTGTGAAGTCTTCCCCTCCCCGCATCTCCACGTCCCCACTGTCCTGAACCCTCCTCCTTCTCCAAACGTGAATTACTGAGTATTATCGTCCTTTCCTCCCTCGCATCCTGTCTTCAGCATCTTTTGCACATCACCAGCACAGTAAACTTGCTGGAGTGTGCCTTTTATCTCGTCACTTTCCTATTTATAAACGTTCCAGGTCTCCCTGTTTTCTACCACTTCTAAAGGAAGCCTTCTGTTTTTTCAAGACACGTCACCCATCGATTTCACGCTACTCTTCAATCTTACATTCCCAGCTACTCCCATAATCATTTCTTATTTCCTCACGATGCCTTGACCAGCCTCCACGCCCCTCTCTGCTCACCCGAATCCCACCTATGCTTAGCTGCCCGACAAGGCAAAATGCAAAAGCCACTGTCACAAGGTGAATTTTCTTAAACTTCAGGGCAAGAACTTAAACAGGCTGACACGAACGTGCCGATGACTGACTCTGTCAGGTAAACCATGAACTGCATTTTCTGTTTGCGATGGAAGCAGCTGCAGCCAGGAAAGCCAACTGGAGTTGACACCCATCTCCGCTGGAACCACCTACGTGTTTTCGGTTCTGCTGACCCAGATCCTGCGACTCTTGTTAACTTCAAGAGCTGCTCATCCCGAGAAAGGCCAGAGGAGCAGGAATCAGGACAGAGTGATGTTCCAGAATAATTGAGCCCTGGAAAAATAGTACATACCCAAAAATGGTAAATAAATACTAAAAATTAAAGAAAAGTGCAGCTCCCTCACTTGAGTGGACCTCCGGTCTCAGAGGAAGCCAGTGGGACCCGCTAAGCATATATAACATCATGAAGCACACGACTTGAGCACTTTGCGATGTGGACATTCCCAGGGGAAGCAGAAAGCAGTAGTTGTTTGGAATTAATTTTCCAGGTCACTGCCATCACATGAAATCGTTCTGGACTGCTCCTGCTACAATGAGAAAGTTTACAGGATGGCAGTTTCCACTGGGTATCCTCAGAAGGCAAAAACGCTGCACTAGAGACGATACATTGCGTGGCAGGTGACACCTGGCAACATAAAATCGCACCGTGGCTTTACGAGAAGGGCACCGGATCGCTCCCACTTGTGTTTTCCTTTTCAATTCGGACCTGTCAGGGTACGCAGGCCGGGCTAAACTGTTATCTCCTCGTGATGTCGGATCTTTGTAGGATTTTTTTGGTTTTTTTTGATATTGAATCACCCAGGGTTGTATACGGTAGTTCCTATTAATAAAATGTGTTCTGCTGAGTTTGGGGATATGTTTCTTTTCATTATTTTCAAAAGAAACACTGAATTGCTCTTCTGGAGCACAGTTTGCAATCCCTCCTGCCTTTTTCTTTTTTTTTTTTTTTTTTTTTTTTGAGACAGAGTCTCACTCTCTTGCCTGGGGCGAGTGCCGTGGCGTCAGCCTAGCTCACAGCAACCTCAAACTCCTGGGCTCCAGCAATCCTACTGTCTCAGCCTCCCAAGTAGCT
>CAUYSK010051883.1:0-21312 GCA_963575035.1 Avahi laniger | reverse complement strand
TCTCCCTCTCCAAATGTCTTTTTTATAGAATGCTTTTTTTTCCCTTGGGTAGATGCTTAGTAATGGGATTGCTGGATCAAATGGTAGTTCTACTTTTAGCTCTTTGAAGCATCTCCATAATACTTTCCACAGAGTTTGTAGTAGTTTACAGTCCCACCAGCAGTGTATGAGTGTTTCTATCTCTCTGCATCCGCACCAAAATTTGTTGTTTTGGGACTTTTTGATAAAGCCATTCTCACTGAAGTCAATTCATATCTCTTTGTGGTTTTGATTTGCATTTCTCTGATGATTAGAGATGTTGAGCATTTTTTCATATGTTTGTTGGCCATTAATCTATCTTCTGGAAAGTTTTTGTTCATGTTCTTTGCCCACTTTTAAATGGGGTTGTTTGATTTTTTTCTTGCTGATTTTCCTGAGTTCTATACAGATTCTAGTTATCAGCCCTTTATCAGATGTATAGCATGTAAATATTTTCTCCTATTGTATAGGCTATGTATTCACTCTAGTGATAGCTTCTTTGAATGTGCAGAAGCTTTTTAATTTGATCAGGTCCCATTTATTTTTTTTTTTTTGTTGATGCTGTGATTGCTTTTGGGGTCTTCATAAATTCTTTGCCTAGGCCAATGTGTGTAAGAGTTTTTCCAATGTTTTCTTCTATAATTCTTAGGGTTTCATGCCTTAGGTTTAAGTCTGCTATCCATCGTGAGTTAATTTTTATGAGAGATGAGAGGTGTGGATCCTGTTTCAGTCTTCTACATGTGGCTATTGAATTTTCCCAGCACCATTTATTGAATGGGGAGTCTTTTCCCTAATGTATACTTTTGTCTGTTTTGTCAAAGATCAGACAGCTATATGAGGATGGTTTTATATCTGGGTTCTTAGTCCTGTTCCATTGGTCTATGTCTTTGTTCTTGTGCCAGTTCCATGCTGTTTTAGTTGCTATAGCCTTGTAGTATAGCTTGAAGTCTGGTAAATTGATGCCTCCTAATTTGTTCTTTTTGCTTATGGTTGCTTTAGCTATATGGGGTCTTCTCTGGTTCCATATTAGATGTGGAATTATTTTTTCTAGATCTGCCTAAAACAGTGTTGATACTTTAATAGGGATTACACTGAACTTGTAGATCACTTCGGGTAGTATAGACATTTTAACAATGTTGATTCTGCTGATCCAGGAGCATGGTTTGGTTTTCTGTCTCTTACTGTTCTCTGCTTCCTTTCTTAGTGTTTCATAGTGCTCCCTGTAGTGGTCTTTTAACTTCTTAGCTAAATATATTTCTAGGTATTTTATTTTCTTTGTTGCTATTGTGAAAGGTACTGAGTTTTTGATTTCGTTCTGTTTGTTGTTGGCGTATACGAATGCTACTGATTTCTGTGTATTGATTTTGTAACCTGAGACTTTGCAGAACTTACTTATCAATTCCAGTAGTCTCATGACAGAATCTTTGGGGATTCCTAGATATAAGATCATATCATCTGTAAGGGCGAAAATTTGACCTCTTCTGCTCCTGTTTGGATGTCCTTGATTTCCTTCTCTTTCTGATTCCTCTGGGTAGGATTTGTAGCACTATGTTGAATAGAAGTGGTGAGAGAGGTCAATCTTGTTTGATTCTAAGTTCTAAGCGGAAATGCATTTAATTTTTCCCCATTCAGTATGATGTTGGCTGTGGGTTTGTTGTATGTGCCTTTTATCATTTTGAGGTAAGTCCCATCTATGCCTATTTTGTTAAGCATGCTTATCATAAAAGGGTACTGAATTTTGTCAAATGCTTTTTCTGCATATATTCATAGGATCATATAGTCTTTGTTTTTATTTCTGTTTATGTGGTGAATTACATTTATAGATTTGTGTGTGTTGAATCATTCCTGCATCTCTGGAATGAAGCCCAGTTGTTTGTAATGGATTATTTTTTTGATGAGCAGCTGAATTCGATATGCTAAGACTTTTTTGAGAATTTTTGAGTCTATATTTATAAGGGATATTGGCCTGTAGTTTTCTTTTTTTCCTGGCTTTGGTATCAGGGTTATGTTGGTTTCATAAAATGTGTTGGGGAGGATTCCTGGTTTTCTCAATCTTGTGGAATAATTACTGCTGAATAAACACCAGTTCTTCTTTATACGTCTGGTGGAATTCAGGTGTGAAACCATTTGGTCCTGGACTTTTTTTTTGGGAAGGTTTTTTTATTGCTGCTTCAGTTTTGGTACTTGATATTTGTCTGTCCAGGAGTTCTATTTCTTCCTGATTGAGCCTAGGGAGACTGTGTGTTTCTAAGAATTTGTCCATTTCCTCCACATTTTCAAGTTTATGTACATTCAGATTTTTATAGTGTTCAGAGATGATATTTTTATATTTCTGTGGTATTAGTTGTAATTTCTTCTTTTTCACTCTTCATTGAGTTTACTAGAGTCCTTTATTTTCTTTTTCTGGTTAATCTAGCAAGTGGTGTGTCAATTGTGTTTATCTTTTGAAAGAACCACCTTTTTGTTTCATTAATCTTTCATATAGTTTTTTTGCTATCAATTTCATTTAGTTCTTCTCTGATCTTGGTTATTTCTTTTCTTCTGCTGGGTTTGGGATTAGTTTGCTCTTCTTTATTTAGTTATTTGAGTCAATTCATTAGATTGTTTATTTGTGATCTTTCTATCTTTTGGATGTAGTCATTTAAGGCGTGAATTTTCCTCTCAGGACTGCTTTAGCTTTGTCCCACAGATTTTGATATCTTGTGTCCCCTTTATCATTTAGTTCAAAGAATCTTTTGAATTCTATCTTAATTTACTCCTTAACTCAATAATCATTCAGCAGGGGATGGTTTAGCTTCCATGATTTTGTGTAAAGATGAATATTTCTGTTGGATTTTATTTCTAATTTTATTCCACTGTGGTTTGAGAAGATGCATGGTATTATTTCTGTTTTTTTAAATTTGTTGAGACATATTTTATGGCTAGGATGTGGTCAAACTTAGAGAATGTCCCATGAGCTGATGAGAAGAATGTATATTGAGTGGTTTTTGGGTAGAAAGTTCTGTAAGTATCTGTTAGGCCTATTTGTTCTAGAGTTCTGTTTAAGTCCGTTGCTTGTTTATTTTTGTTTAGAAGATCTGTCCTGTTCCTTTAGTGGGGCATTGAAGTCCCTGATTATTACAGTGCTGTTGTTTATCATTTTGTTTAGATCAAATAGGATTTGCTTTATGAATCTGGGCGCACCTGTGTTGGGTGCATCAATATTTAGAATTGTTATGTCTTCTTGTTGAATTGTTCCCTTTACCATTATATAATGACCATGTTTGTCTTTCATTACTTTTGTTGATTTGAACGCTAAGTTATCTCAGAACTGCCTCACCAGCTTTCTTTTGGTTTCTATTTGCACGGAATATTGTTTTCCATCCCTTCACCTTGAATCTGAACAAATCCTTATGGGTTAGATATGTTTCCTGAAGACAGTAGATACTTGGCTTGTGTATATTTATCCATTTGGCCATCCTATGTCTCTTCAGTGGGCAGTTCAAGCCATTCACATTTAGTGAAAGAATTGATAAGTGTGGTGTATTTCTGTTCATCTCTTTGAATAGAACTTTGTTGATTTGTTTTATCCCTTGAACTGTTATGGTATCTGGCCTTTGAGCTTTAGCTGTTGGGTGATTTTACACTGGTGAGGGTCTATAGTGCTAAATCCATGTGTAATGTAGTTCTTAGTACTCCATGCAGGGCAGATGTTGTCTTTACAAATTTCCTCAGTGTTTGCTCATCTGAGAAAGACTATTTCCCCCTCATATATGAAACTTAGTTTTGCAGCATACAAAATTTTGTTGCATTCCATTGCATTATTCTGTTTCAGAGACTGAGATGGGGCCTCAATCCCTTTTGGCTTGTAAGGTCTCAGTTGAGAATTCTGAAGTTAGTTGATGGATTTTTCTTTGTAAATTACCTGCTGTTCTTGCATTATTACTCATGGGAGCTCCTCTTTTGTGTTTATTTTGGCCAGTCTGATGACTTTGTGTCATGGTGTTTTCCCCATTCCCATGAATCTCCCAGCAGTCTTTTCAGGTTCTTGTACCTGGATATCTAGATTTCTAGCAAGACTAGGGAAAATTTCCCCCATTATTCCTTCAAATACATTATCCAATCCTTGTGTATTTTTTTCTTCACCCTCAGGGATGCCTGTGATTTTTATTTTAGGCCTCTTTATATAATCCCGTATTTCTTGTAGGCTTTGTTCGTTCCTCTTATTTCCTGGCTCTATCTCTGTTACTGACTTCTTTAATTAAAAGGTGTTGTCTTCAGGCTCTGAGATGCTTTATTCTGCCTGAGCTAACCTATTCTTAAGGCTTTCCACTGTGTTTTGTAATTCCTTGAATGGATTTTTCCTTTCCAGCAGTTTTGTGTGATTTTTTTTTTAATATTTCAATTTCTTTAGTGAATTTTTCATTCATTTCCTGCTTTGTTTTTGTAGTTTCTTTGTGTTGTGTTTCCATTTTATCTTGCATTTCATTGAGCTTCCTTACAATCCATGTTTGAAATTCTTCATCTGCAATTCCATATTCTGATTTTGGTTGATATCCATTACTAGAGATCTGGTATTCCCTTTGGGGGTGTCCTTTTGCTTTAATTTTTCCTACTTTCTGAATTCTTTCGCTGATTCCTTCTCATTTGGAATAGCTCTTGCTTCTTAACTTGGATTTTCTCTTGTTTAGATAGTGACACACCAAGTTTAATGTCTGAACCAGTAGGTGGTGCTTGTGGGTGAGAATCAAGGACATCCCGTATGGTGAGTCAGTAAATGCAGTAAAAGGGTGTGCAAATTGAACTCCTTGTGAGTAGGTGGTGCTTGCCAGGAAGAACAAGCTGTACTGATTTTTGACTCTTGTGACCAGCTCTAGTTCTTCAGGAGAAGCACTCCAGTGTTTCAGGTGGTAGGTGGGGCCCTGGAACTTCCAGGTGTGTTCTTATTCTCCACCTCTGTAGGGGTAGGTTGGGGAGTAAGACTGGGCCTGGCTAGGTGGGGTGAGTCTGCCCTCAAGCTCCACAAATGCTTTTATCAGGGGTCAAAAGTCTGTTCCCTGCCTCTTGGTAAAGCTTCCAGGGAGGGGCTGAAGTGGCCCCACTCAACCAAAAAGTCTGGATGTAGAGGTGGGGCTGTCTGAGACCCACAGTCTGGGAGTCTGGAGCAGGCTTAACTTCTTTCAACCCTCCCTTATTCCATGGTTTTTTCTAGGCCTCTGCTGGCAGGCAGGACCTCAAGCCAGCCAAGCTCCCTCATGACTGTGATGCGACTGGGAGATTCCCTGCCCAGGATCCTGGCCTGAGTTGGGAGCATGGCCCTTCTGTGGGAGGTGGGATGCTGCATGAGCATACTATAGCTATGACCCACTCTACATTCTCACCCCTGATCTGCCCCTCTAGGTACCCACCCACACCTCGAGAGACTAAGTCACAAATATCCTCTCTGTGCTCTCAAGCAATGTGATTGAGACCTGATGTACAGGATCTGGCCTGAGGGTCTCTTCCTTAGGCCATGGAGATTAAACCCTGACCATGTCACAGAGAATGATACTGGTCCCAAGTTTCTCTCATAGGGTGCCCAAGCTGATTCAATGACGTCTACCTTGGGGTGTGTCCTGCTCTGCTGGAGTCACCAGGCAAACAGCACCAGGGAGGGCCAGCTGGCAGGGAGCTCACAATCCGAGTACCCCTCAGTCTGCTGCAGGACCCCCAAAAGAAAGGTCTGAGTCTCATTCCCTGTGGAAGCCTCTGTGTAATGGCTCAATTGTCTCTCTAGGCAGCCATGGGTTTGGGAGGGGAAGAGATGAAAAAGAGTCTAGGTGGCAGAAAGTTCACCCTTTAATCATCTCCAACCCTCTGTTCAGGAGGCCATCTGCCCAGAATGATGGGGCTCTGGAGTCATGCAAATCACCTGGGACCCACAGGACTCCTGTGACTCCTTCATTCTGGGCTGCAGTTGGGAAATTTCTGAGTGAGGTCAAGCAAGATGGAACCTGAGGGGTTGAGGCGCCCTGGGGAGGGCAAAGGCACCCAGTGGTTAGAGAAGCTATATGGTGCCTGCCATCTGGCTCAGGTCTGTGGAGCAGGAGGCGCCCCAGAAGCGGGGGTTAGAAACTGGTGCCCGGTCCGCAAGAAGCTCTCTGTTCACTGGCAGCAGCAGCCTCTGGGCTCACATCAGCAGAAGGACTCTCCAGCGGTTTGGGAGGCCACCAACAGTCTGAGATATGAGGGTGGGGGATGTTATCCAATCCACCTACCCTTCTCACTGGTCTCTGAGCCTCCCTGGGCCTAATCCTTGTGGATATCTTTCTCCTTCCAATTCTGATCTTCAACCTCTTCCTGTGGAGTCTCCTGTAGGTTCAGGCACCCTTCCTTCAGACGCTCATTAGATCTATGTTTGTCTTTCTGTTTGTTTTTTTCTCTTTCATCTAAAATTTCTTCTTACAGCGACACTCTGGCTGGTGGTATCTTTGGTCTGCCATCTTCTCCCTGTAAATTGAGTCTTACACAAAGCATTCAGAGGATGAAGACAAATGCCTGGGGTTTTTAAGATAGGTGCCCATGTTCAACTGATCATTATTTCTTTTAACAAATACTTGTCCAGCTTTATGTGCAAAATATACATTATAATATAAACAATATGTTTTGCACCATTATTGTTTTTTAAATTTTTTATTTCAAAATATTAAGAGGGTACAAATGTTTTTGGTTATATGGATCACTTTAGTTATGCTTGAGTCAGGGTTAAGTGTGCCCGTCACCCAGATAGTGTTCATTGTACCCATTAGGTAGGTTTTTGACCCTCCCCCACTCCCCACTGTTTGATTTCAACTGAGTTTTACTTCCCTCTGTGCACATGTGTGCTCATCAGATAGTTCCAATTTAATAGCAAGTACATGTGGTGTTTTTTTTTTTCTCATTCTTATGATACTTTACTTAGGACAGTAGTTTCTAGTTCCATCCAAATTGTTGCAAAAGGCTTTAATTCATCCTTTTTTATGGCTGAATATTACTCCATGATACACATGTACCACATTTTATTAATCCACTCATGAATTGATAGGCACTTGGGTTGATTTCACATGTTTGCAATTATCAATTGTGCTGCAATAAACATTTGAGTGCAGGTGTCTTTTTAAAATGACTTCTTTTCCTTTGGGTAGATACCCTATAATGGGATTGTGGGATCAAATGGTAGGTCTATGTTTTGCACCATTATTGCTTCTGATAGGTTTGAGGATCATATCCTAGAGGATCATATAAAAGTTTTCATGTGGTAAATCAGTTAAAAGAGTCAGGAATAGAGGAGGGATTAATAAGAGCACTGCATAGAGGATGAACTAGGTGATCTCTAAGATTCTTTCAAACTCTAAGAGGATGTAGTTTTTAAAAATGCTATGGGAATGCAGACAGGTTTGTCCTTTTAAATGCCCTTGGCTCATTTCTTAATCCTTTTTAATAAATTGACACTCTAAGGAATATTTATTCATTTTGGCAACAAAACACTAATTTACTTATGAATGATAATGGAAAAGTGCTGTACTTATAAAAATACCTAATTAATCGTTTAGGCATAATTCTGGCATATCTTAAAAGATTCATGTATTTACTTTTCTAGACATAAAATATTTATGAGACTTTTTACTTCTTTTAGGTTTAATAATTAAAATTAACTGAAAACCAGGCCTGGGACATTACTGAACTAAAAATTGTGTTTATTTCTTTACAATATTGGGCTATTCTCTTATTGTTACATCACTTAAGAATGGAGGGGTAATCTTCAAATGTTTTTTCACTAAAGTAGGATTTAGAGCAGGTTAGTCATCTGGCAGCATATAAACTAAGATTGGAACTTGGATTCTATGATATTAAACTTCTAGGTTAGCATGGTGGCATAACAAAGAGCTAATTTTCCATTCTCAACTCTGACTGAAATACTAATAAGGATATAGAAGAGTAAAACCTATGTGAGCACTGGAAAACGGAGGTAAACATTTACTACAAGAAAGAAAGAAAAAGGTAATCTCATGTTCTTTAAAATTGATGAGGATGGCTTAAGAAACATGATTAAAAGCTGCATCCTCTGAGCCAAAACAGAAAGATTTTCTGGAGAATACCTGCAGATTTCTGTGTCCATCTCTATGACTTTAACTGAAGGATAAAGAAAGAATCTAGGTAACTGGTAGAGGATCAAAATTGAAAACTCATAAATTGAAAGTTATGATATGAAAGAACTTGTGGTGAGTGAAATCTTGAAGTTGAAATATTGTCAGAGAATTAAATGCACATTCTAGAAATTACTATATAAAAGGAAGATTGTATTTTCAAAGGTAATAGTAATAAAAATAATCTGAGTCTATGTGCCCAAATTTAGTTAATTAAAAAAAGAAAGGGAAAGGTGATAAAAGCACAGCAACGCTTCATCTTATATTTTGTATTTTATATAACAAAAGTAACTGCTTCATTTTTTACCTTATATTAATACATAGATTTATAGACTGAGACGTGTTTTTAAGTGTAAAACAAGAGTTAGCGTTTTCCCCTTTCAAGAGTTATGTCTTACTGGTATATTCCCGACTGTTGAGTTTTTTATTTTGCCCTTCTTGAGTTGTTCACTTTTTAGTTTTCTTCACGGTAACATACTAGTTCCTACAGTTATCATCTCCTTATGGAATCACTTTTCCTTGGTGCTGGTTACTGAAAAACAATTCATGGATATAGATGCTCTAGCAGTGTGCTTACTCTATATCCCTTTATTATACTGTATCTTTCAACAGTAGCCCAGAAGGGTTGGTTAATTAAAAAGTATTATAATGTAGGAGGGGAAAATTAAATCTGTATGCTAGATGTGACTAATCCATGGGAAAACACATAACAAGTAAACTATAGGAGGTTCCCTTTGGTTTGCTTCAATTCCTTAAATCAATCTCCTTTGCTCAGATCTGGGCTTCCCTAACAAATAGAAAAGCTCAGATTGTATTTTTTAAAATTTACAGAAATATAGTGACTGAAAAATTATAAACAAAATTGAAAAATAAAACAACCAGGCAAATATGAATAAAGAAAACAGGGGTTATAAGTTTAATTTTAAATGAAGTAGAATTCATGGGAAAAATATCTCATAGAAACAAAAAGATATTATATAGTTGTGAGCACATTTGCAGCCAACAATATAGTTTTAACATAAATAAAGCAAAAACTGACAGAACTAGAGAAATGAGTAAATAAACTAACCAAAAATATAGGTAGAGATTTTAATATATTCCTCTCTAAATTTGATACTAAGAAAGAAATAGACAAAAATATTTAAATAATACGGGTAGTATGCTTTTGCTTATACAGACATTTATAATGGGCAAGGTAAGGGAAATATTCTTTCCAAGAACACATGTGGTATTTATAAAAATTGAAAATAAACTGGGTCACAAAGAAAGGTTCACTAAATCCCCCAAATCAATGCCATGTACAGTATACTGTCTCACCATGTTCAAGGGTACTAAATGATCCTTGTTTAAAAAGGTACTAAAAAGAAGAGTTACAAAATTCTTAAAATAGTGAGGCATAGCTAAATCAGTTATATACTTACTATTTGTGCACTTTTTCTGTGTGTCACACTTCAGTAAACAGTAATTTAAGGAACTAGGGTTCACCCAAATTTAAGTAAAGTAAAATAAAATCCCATTGTGTATTTGGTTGTAATTACATTAAATTTTGCAAAGAGCTTGGAAAGGATGAATACCTTTAAAAATAAGCATTTATTCTTATTTAGAAAATAATCTTTTGACAGAAAATAGCTATTCTAAAACAATGGCATTTTTGGTAATCATGTAAATTGATTATTTTTAGTTTTCTTGGTGTTACAGAATTTAAACATTATTTTGGTTAATGTAATTGCGTAGAAAGATCATGGTACAGATGAATTCAGTGTTGTAGCTTTCATTGATCCATTCCAACTGTTATGAATTATATATAAGTAAGTCAATATTAGCATTTTATTTACCTAATCTTTTGGAATAAAATTGCTAATAGATTGCATGCATTGTGTTTAAAGGCAAAACTTATTTTATATTTTCTGCATTTATTACCTGGAACACAATGATATTTTTATTGTCAACCAGATAATGACCCATACCGTTATAGTTTGCTTATTTTACTATTGTATACTTTAAGAACATTTTAAGTTTTCTTTTTGAAAAATATCTATAGTAGGCAAATCTATTTTATGAGGTTTAGTTCTTTACATAGAGAACATTTTAAAAAATGAGATTAGAAGTCTGAGTAATAAAGAATAACAATACCAAAATCCACCAGCATAACTTTTATAGATTAGGTAAGGAAATCAATCAATTGCTAATCTCTGTCACATTTGAGAGCATATATATTGTTTTATTTATTTTATAAATATATATATATACACACACACACACACACATTTTTTTGAGACAGTCGTGCTCTGTCACCTAGGCTAGAGTGTAGTGGCATCATCATTGCTCACTACAACCTCAAACTCCTGGGCTGAAGAAATCCTCCTGCCTCACCCTCCCAAGTAGCTAGGACTACAGGGACGTGCCACCACGCCCAGCTAAGTTTTTCTGTTTTTGGTAGAGACAGGTCTTGCACTTTCTCAGGCTGATGTTGAACTCCTGATCTCAAGTAATCCTCCTGCCTTGGCCTCCCAGGGAGCTAGGATTACAGGTGTGAGCCACCGGGCCTGGCCTGAGAATATATTTTTTTATGAATTCAGAAATATATTCAGTATGTAATTCTGACTATAATAGTAAACTTTTATTAATCATATATTTTATGCATCATTTAAAAGATAATTAATTACACATATTTATAGCTTGTTTTTTGGGGGTCAAATCTGATTTGCAATTTCAGAAAACATAAAAGCCTTAATGTCCAAATCTAAAATGTGACCTATATTCTTTAATATATTTTCTTGTATTAAAAATGTTCATTGGCCAGGTGCGATGACTCACGCCTGTAATCTGAGCACTCTGGGAGGCCTAGGCGGGTGGGTCGCTCAAGGTCAGGAGTTCCAGACCAGCCTGAGCAAGAGCGAGACCCCGTCTCTACTAAAAAATAGAAAGAAATGATCTGAACAACTAAAAAAAAAAAAAAAAAATATATATATATATATATATAAAATTAGCCGGGCATGGTGGCACATACCTGTAGTTCCAGCTACTTGGGAGGCTGAGGCAGTAGGATCGCTAGAGCCCAGGAGTTTGAGGTTGCTGTGAGCTAGGCTAACGCCAGGGCACTCAGTCTAGCCTGGGCAACAAAGCGAGACTCTGTCTCAAAAAAAAAAAAAAAAAAAAAAAGTCCATAGTTTGCTTTTTACAAATATCAACTTAGATTTACACTAACAAGATTGTGAAGAGCTGTCATTACTAAGAGAGATACTAACTGATGCAGATAATAGGATAAATACGATTAGTGTAATTCTCTGGTTTATTGATATTTAAACTACTTAAATAACATATTTTTTCTTCATGGATTATATAATTTTTCTTCATGAGATTAAATTCTCTTTTTAAAATGTGTAACTGGAACTTATCATGCTCATTGTTGCATTGCATTCATGACTGATCAAATATTGTTAATTCAATTTCTCCTAATTTTATACTCCTCTATTTTCTCAAATAATTGCTGATATGAAAATTAAGTTTGCTTCAGTCTTCTGTTAGGATTTTCTGGTGTTGATTATATTTAATTGACTTATCATGAATATATGTGGCATTTTTCATCTTTTCTAGTAAGAGAAGTATAAGAAAATCACCTTGGAATTACTGAAGTCACCTTTCCCCTATTGTCTGGGGAAAGTGGTCATAACATAAATTTTGTATATTTAGCTGCCCAATGCCTGGGTTAATCCTTATGGAAGGGATTGAGATTTTGGGTTTCTGAGATTGCAGTCATCAGAAACAGTCTGTACCTAGTGCTGCTCTGGGTTGACTTCCTACACTAGAAGAGGGTTGCACAGGTGAAATCATAGTAGTACTAAGGATAACAACCTTAGGGCATCCTCAGGGGATCATGGCACTCTGTACATGGATAGACTGACCCTTTTGGAAAAATTCAGAAAGGAAAGAAATGTCATTAGCCTTAGTCCCTTCCTTCTCCCAGACTGCCCAAATCGCTCTCACTGCTCACTAGAAATAACCCGAAAATATCATCTTGTTGAACTTTTCTCTTTTTTATTGTTTCCTTCAATTGTCACTGAACTTCCTAGAAAGGGAAATTTCCATAGCAGATGCTTAAAACCAGACTTATTAATTGTGTCAAGTGAATTCTTTTTTTTTTGTTTGTTTCAGGAAATTATGGGGGTACAAACATTTTTGTTACATGTTATGACTTTGCCACATCCCAATCATGATTTGAGATGTGCCCTTCCCCCCCCACAACGCTCACCACATCCATTAGTTGTGAATTTACCCACCCTCCAACCCCCCTTCCCCCAATGAATATTACTACCATATGAGCACCTTATTGTTGATCAGTCAGTGCCAATTTGATGGTGAGTACACGTGCTGCCTATTCTTCCATTCTTGTGATACCTCACTTCTGAGGATGGGCTCAAGCTCTATCCAGGAAAATATAAGAGGTGCTAGATCACCGTCATTTTTTGTAATTGAGTAGTATTCCATTGTATACATATACCGTATTTTATTAATCTGCTCATGGATTGATGGGCACTTGTGTTGTTTCCACATCCTTGCTACAGTGAATTGTGCTGCCATAACCATTCGGGTCCAGATGTCTTTATTATAGAATGACTTTTGTTTCTTTGGGTAGATGCCTAATAGTGCTATTGCCAGATCAAATGGTAGTTCTACTTGTAGCTCTTTGAGGTATCTCCAAATTCTTTTCCACAGAGGTTTCACTAATTCGCAGTCCCACCAGCAGTGTAGGAGTATTCCTGTCTCTCCACATCCTCGCCAGCATTTGTTGCTTTGGGGTTTTTTGATAAAGGCCAATCTTACTGGAGTTAGGTGATATCTCATTGTGGTTTTGCTTTGCATTTCCCTAAGATTAGAGATGTTGAGCATTTTTTTATATGTTTGTTGGCCATTACTCTGTCTTCTTTTGAAAAGTTTCTGTGCATGTCCTTTGCCTACTTTTTGATAGGGTTGTTTGATTTTTCTTGCTGATTTTCCTGAGTTCTATATAGATTCTGGTTATCAGCCCTTTATTAGATGTGTAGAAACCAAATATTTTCTACCATTCTGTAGGTTGTCTATTCACTTTAATGATAGTTGCCTTGGCTGTACAAAAACTTTTTAATTTGATCAGGTCCCATTTATTTATTTTTGTAGCTGCTGTGATTGCTTTGGGGGTCTTCTTCATAAATTCTTTGCCTAGGCCGATGTCTGAAAGAGTCTTCCCTACATTTTCTTCTAGGGTTCTTAAGGTTTCGTGCCTTAGGTTTAATCAAGTGATTTCTTAAGGTAGTTAATTTTATCAGTTAGCTTGTATCTTGAATTTGTTTTGAAAGAAATAAATATCTGTTCTACTATATTTTATTCTAAAAAAACTTAAATTGGGATTTTGATAGCATATATTGAAAGATGATGTGCCACTGATTCAGGAACATTTCATTTAGTATCTTTAGAAAACCAAAGTGTGTTTTGATGATTGACCAGAAAAGAAATTGGAAATGGTTTCAAAGTATTGGTCCAAACATCAATATTCCAGCCAACCAAAAGATGTCACTATTGTGTATGGAATGTGTAAAAGAAAAAAAAAACAACTCAGTAACTTTTGTATACTGTGTCTCTCTTAATCCTGCTAAATTTCCTCTGGGGTTCCATGAAAGAAAACAATGGGGTGAAGCATTGTCTTCAAGTTGACAGGCACTGAAAAATTACTGCATTCATTGGACCAGCATGCCAGTCACACTCTTACATCATTTCATTTGGAAAAAAAAAATTAAACGACATTGACAGAAATATTCCATCTCAATTAATATTTTTGTATTATGATAACTGGAAATTAATAACCACACGGTATATCTCTTTTGCTTCTAGCAAAAGATTGTGTCTATCATAAGTAAATTTAGCAGACATTAATTAAGAAAAATTAAACCGTTTCACAAATGTCTGTGATTAAAGTAATAGCTCATTTAAAGCAGAAAAAATAAGCTGCCAAAATACACATCTTAATTTAAGATGAATGCATATCACTAACAGACTACATTCTTAAACACCACCTTAATTTGTTAAATAAGAGGTCTTTTTAATAATGAAAGTGATGTTGACATCTCTGTGCTTGGTATTATGAGAGATGTTACAAGAGAAGTTTACTTCAATCCTTGTGGTGTTATTTCCCTGTTTAGGCAAGGAACCAAGATTGGTGGGGAACTTATTTGTGGCGAAAGAACTTTTCTGGACATATTTACTCAAGGAGCAAACAGTAGATGTGAATTACATCCCAGGTGCCTGAAAGGCTTAGCAAGGTAATGTGGTCTGAATAGCTGGACTTAATTCAGGTCACTGGCTGGTTAGCCAGGCAGGATATCAAAGACAAGGAAGGCAATTAGGCAACATCAGGAATGTTTCCCACTGAGTTATTTTTTCATGTAATGTTTTGTTATTTTTACTCTTCTCTTCATTTAGCCCCATATTGAAATCTACCTTTAGTACATGTATTTATCCATTGTGAAAGAATGACGTTGTAGTTTTAAACTTAAAAAGTATTTCTTTCTCTGGTTTAATTAGTGAAAGCAATCACAGAAATTTTTTTTAAAAAGTAGAGATATAAAAATTTTAATTTATAGGCAATTTACATTTAGCTAATGCTTATCAACTACTTACTATGTACCAGGTAAGATTCCAAATGCTTTATATGGAGTACCTCCTCCTAACAAGTCTGTGAAGTAGGTTCTATTATTATTCCTATTTTACATATGAAGAAATTGAAACATAGGTAGGGTTAGTAAATTATCCAATGTTACTATGCTAAAGGGAGGCAGAGTTGGCATTCAAACCCAGAAAGTTTGGCATTAGAGACCCATTTTAATCACACTATTCCATATTGCTTTTCTGAAATGTGTGAAATACACCATTTGGCTTCGGTTACCTCTCTATTGTAAAATTTGTTCTTTTGATTTTCTGCTGAGAATTAAAAGCAAATAGAAAGAGGCTTCACAGTTCTCCCTAACCTACCAACATGGACTGAATGAATTAATCCTATTAAAATCTAGGCAATGATTTTATTTTTTCTACTTGTCTTAACCTGTCTTGAATGTTTAGAAGAGCCAGGGAACATTTAATCTTTCTTCAGTATATAATTCCTTATTTTTTAAAAAGGATAGTAATTGTTAGTGAAGAATTATTAAACCTAAAGGTCTTTGAATTGCGATTTCATTATTTAAGAAGGGAAGGAATTTGACTTATTTTCTTTTCTAGTTTTGTGAACAATAGTGTGCATTCGAAGATTCGAGATTAGGATGAATATTTTGGCTATAGAAAATCGTAAAACTTATTGATCTGTGTATGCTTATAGTATATAATTTGGGGCCTAACAAAAGTAGATACTTGATCAGTTTGAAGCTGACTTTAAACAGTGCATTCTAACATGTATTTCTACAAAGAATTTTTATTGTAAAAGAGAACAGAAATACCTTAAGGTAAATATCTTCGCTGATTTTTTTTTATGGCTTATTGATTCCAATGACAATTTGAGGACCTTTTGAGATTTCTTAATTGGGATTAGAAGTGATGAATTATTTATTGACCTGAACAGATGTAATGGATTTTGTACTGACAAATAAAATTGAGATTTCTAGATGATAAGACTGCTAGGCAGTATACTTGAGCCATTTGGTTTAGTCATATGTAACAGCGGTCCCCAACCTTTTTGGTATCAGGGACCAGTTTCATGGAAGACAATTTTTCTACGGACTGGGAGGGCAGGGATGGTTTCAGGATGATTCGAGCTTATTACATTTATTGTGCAGTCAAACCTTTCTGCTAATGATAATCTGTATTTGCAGCCCCTTTCCAGTGCTAGCATAACCGCCTCAGCTCTACCTCAGATCATCAGACATTAGATTCTCTCATAAGAAGTGCACAACCTAGATCCCTCACATGCGTGGTTTACAGTAGGGTTTGCGCTCCAATGAGAATCTAGTGCCGCTGCTGATCTAACAGGAGGTGGAGCTTATGCAGTGATGCAAGTGATGAGAAGTGGCTGAAAATACAGATGAAGCTTTATTAGCTGGCTGCTCACCTCCTGCTGTGTGGCCTGATTCCTTAAAGGCTACGGACCGGTAGCCATCCACGGCCTGGATGTTGGGGACTGCAGATATATAACACTTTAGAGTGTGTATGGAGAGAAGAAATCAAGTCAGAATGCCTTAGTTCTTATGAAATTTATACATTGAGGGATTAATGTCATTTTGAATAAATCAATAAGCAAATATTTATTGGTCATCTTACTATCAGGTCAAATAACTTAATGAGGGACATATGATAGAAAAAGTCTTGATCTTGGCTGGGCATGGTGGCTCACATCTATAATCCCAGCAGTGTAGGAGGCTGAGGTGAAAGGATTACTTGAGGCCAGGAGTTCGAGACCAGCTTGGGTGACATAGTGAGACCTTGTCTCTATTTAAAAAAAAAAAAGTTAGCTGAATGTGGTGGCTCAGGCTTGTAGTCCAAGCTGCTCAGGAAGCTGAGGAAAGAGGATCACTTTAGCCCAGAAGTTTGAGGCTATAGTGAGCTATAATTGTGTCATTGCACCGCAGCTTGGACGACAGAGCAAGTCCTCAACTCTTAAAAAAAGAAAAAGTCTTGGTCTTATAAATTGTGTTTATTTCTATCTTTAAAGTTTATAGAGTATATAACTCCTCTTACAGCTTTGTTTTGTCCTTAAAGTAGATTATCTTGGCTAACAAGTTTGGTTCCTTATAGAGTTTTTGGTATAGTTGGGATTAGCAAGCCATAGCTCTATATCCTCATGTCTATAGATCTGTGAGAGTATAGCTAATAATTCAAGATAAAAGAAGATGAAACTACATGAATTATACAATCAGATCTATATGCATTCAGGGGAGAAAGAAAGCTTGCTGTAGATGGAGGAGATCAGGAAAGACTTCCTGGGTGATACAAGGCTTGAGATGGGCCTTGAAAAATTGGTAAGGTTTAAAAAGAAGGAATAGCCAAGGTGCCTTCCTGACAAAGGCAAATGTATAGAGGCAGAGCTAAGGAGAGAAAGATGTTAGGTGAATCTGGTTAAGTCAGAAGTTCTTGGGAGATAACTTTTGGTTCACTTAATGCAAACCAATTTCTATTAGTAGAAATTATCCTTAGAAAATTATATCAGTAATTACGATTTATGATTGCTTTGGGTTGAAGAATTTCATATTAATTCCAATTTGATACTACTGAAGGGAAAATAATTCTCTATTTCATTCTCTCATAGGAGAAGAATATATATTTCCTATCAATTAAATTAAACTGGTAATTTAATTTTATATTTGTTTTCAATAGTATATAGCTCCAATATTGCTGGGATCAAATTTTAGATAAATTTGCTGTTAAATGGAATCCACTGGAACCATCATGGCTTATAAATTGCAAAGGCTAATGCTTTTTCCTCTATGTCATGGATACTGTTAGAACAGTATCTCCTGAACCTGAAGGAGATATTAGAGTATAAAATGTAAACATTTATAGAGTTTTACTGAAAAATGGGATTCTATTAATCTAATACACTCTCTTAAATACTGCAATGACAAAATAACATCATTCTCCGAATGAGGGAGTTGTCCTGGGATAAAAAAAGAATTAATCTAAGAAGTAGAAAATGAGTTTTCAACTTTAACATGAAATTTAATATTTACCTTTTTGTTATAGGGAACAGTTTTAATATTATTTTAGTTACATACTTAGAAAAATATGTGAAGGAAGGAATTTTGGTAAGTGACAACATAGTAAGTAGTTATTAGATGATTAGTTAGATTAGTTGTAGATTTCTAGATGATAAGACTACTAGGCAGTATACTTGAGCCATTTGGTTTAGTCATATATAACAGTGGTTCCCAACCTTTTTGGCACCAGGGACTGGTTTCATGGAAGACAATTTTGCCATGGACCGGAGGGCAGGGATGGTTTCAGGATGATTCAAGATTCAAAAACTAGCTTTAGTTTGTGCAACTAAATGTGTTAGTGTGTACATACTAAACAATAATTCAATTTTGTGAGCAGCTGATATATTGAAATGAGTGATTATAATACAATACAAATTTTTGTCAAGATAATTGCAAAAATTGAGAAGGGATTTTTTTGATGAAGTAAAAAAATTTGGCCGGATTTCAAAAACAGACTTTAACAAAATATTCTCTCTGATAGTGCTCAATAAAAGTTATCTAGATGCTTAGATGAGAGCATCGGAGGATTAAGGTGATCCAAAATGCCATATTTTGAGAATTTAGTTATGATTACAAGCAAGAATGATGTGACTTTAAAATATTTTACTTAATAAATGTTGACAGAAATTTGAATATTCAAAAACTTTTATCAATATCCAGTCAGGAAGTCATTCTTAAAATTATAATACTTAGCTTTACAGTATTTGCTGTAGTCAGTCATAGAACCAATTCTGTCAAATTAGACTCCACTTAGTGCCTTGTGAAGGCCATTAAATATTAGTAATTTTGACACTTACCAAAAGCATCCTTCAGTGTTTCAGGCACTATTACAGTTCCTTGATGTTCAATAGTCATATGAACAGAGACTTTGTAGGACCAGAAATAGAAATTAGATAACACAAAAAGGGTTATTAGGAATCTTGCCCACTATGATAGAGTTGCTGGCTTAAGCATTACTGTCAATATAAACATGGTAGCCATTCCTCTCAAATGTAGCCTATTTTATCCTTTACTGAAGTCTCTGTAATTTTAAGGCCTGGCCAAATATTTCCCATCTTGTGGAATTTTTATTTCATTCTATTTATTCTCTTTCCCACCACATTTGGATGGTTTTGGATGTATGGTCGATAGTTTCTATCTGTTCTCACATTTATTTTTTTTTCTTAATCACATGGCTACTTTCTCATGTTCACAGTATGTAACAGTTATTGAATTTACTTTCTGTTAATAGTTCCCTGGAAGAACAAAAACATGCAAAAGCAGACAAACATTTATTCCCTTTATAAAATCATTTATTAAATTTTGAGTGAAAAAATTAAAACTAATTTTAGTATAAATTGGTGCTTCCTAGGAATTTCCCCAGTATTCAAATAGGAATTACAAAGCTTGCATCTTTCTGTCTGGGGAAATCTCCAAATCTTTAGCCTTTTATATCCATATGGAGGGACTTCATGAAGTTTAATGCTCATTTCTTTTTCCATATTTCCTTCTTACCATACTTACCTTGTATATTTGGGAGGAGGAGCTGAGAAACTCGACTCATTTTCTCACTCCGCTTCTTTTGTTTTTCAGCCTGACTGCCGCAGAGTGCTTGAATTTGGATCTCTTTCTGCCTGCCTTTCGGGGATGAGCCCAAAAGTCTAGTACTGCCTTTGCCTGAAGCCATGTCTGTCTTATTCAGGGTGAAATATTAAGAGGCCTGATGAAATTGCAGGTCAATTCTCCTTTGTGTTTCATTAGAAATAAGGGTGATCTTTTGAGTGCAACTTGACCTAGGAGGGGAAGAAATGACGATTGGTTATTTAAGTCCCTAAATTCTCCCAAATTATAGCATACCCCTTTTTGTTTTATTTCAGACAATAATCAATAACTGCTTACATTTCCAACTCACTGGGGGAAATGTTTTGTTCTCTCAGTACTTTTTACCTGATTCTAAATGATAAATTTAACTTAGTAGAAATGAAGAACTATCAAGAATCTCTAATGTTTTGCCTAGGAAATGAAACAATTACAAAAGAATCACATTTTAAGTTTGTTCATTACCAAATGAACAAAGAATGACTCTTTAAAAGTAATTTAAATTTTTTAGGATGTGATTAATATTTTATTAATATGTATTATGCTTATATAATTTATATAACATGTATTATACTTAGTTCAACTCCCAAATTGTAACAAAGCTGGCACCTGTTTTTTTACAAAAAAGATTTTGGTCCTTAGACAACAGAAAAGTGGCTATTTGTGATGATTAAAATATTTTCCATGCCTTATAATTATTTTTTATTTCCCTTTCTGCATTTCTGCCTTATTTATCTTATGGCTACGTATTTGAGGAATAATTCTCTTTGGACTTAAAAATCTGAGAGAGAGGTATGATGACTACATAGTTCAGTTTGGCAGATTCTGTCCTGGTATATGTTGTGTCTCGATATAAATATTATTAACAATTCTCTTCACTCTTAAAATGTCCCAGTTTGGATAATAAATTATATGATCAACCCAAGAACAAAATGCATAGTTACTGATGTTTGGGCATGGAATCATACCTTTAGGTGATTTAACTTTTTTCCCATTAATTTAAGAAAGATAGAGTAGAATTATTTAAGAGCCTAATTTTATGGGGTATTTTCTTACTCTGCTTTTTATTTTGCATATCCTCTTTGTGTCTTGGTTCTTTTTCTTGTAAAATTATACCAAAAGCCCCTATAAAGATCTCCAAAAAAATCCTGTTGATAAAGTTTATTACATTTATTGCAACAAACAGAATACTACTTTGACAGAATGTTAGCAACATAAAAAGGGGGAGGTTAGAAAAGAAAACTTATAAAGTCTTAGGGCCTGACTTGGGTGATTTTAAAAGATAGATTTTGCAAGGTGAAAGACTGGATGGGATTGAGCAAAGTTATGGTATACCAATCTAATAGCTTTAGATTTGTAGGTATAGCAACTTAAGGGAGTAGAAGCATATCTTAATGAGCTGTTTATTAGAATAGTTTTGATGAACTAGCTGTCTTGGTAAGTAAGCTATTTTATTTTCTTTTTTTTTATTTTATTTATTTATTGTTTTTGACTCTCAAGTCCATGTTCGTCCGTCCGTCCTTCCTTCTTTCCTTCCTTCCTTCCTTCCTTCCGTCCTTTCTTCCTTCCTTATTTCTGCATATTATGGGGGTATTAGGTTACATTGCCCTTGCCCTCCCCCCACCCAGAGCTTTAAGCGTGTCCATCCCCCAGATGGTGCACATCACACTCATTATGTTTGTATATACCCGTCCCCTCCTGCCCCCTCCCATCTGCCCGACGCCTGATAAATGTTATTCCTATATGTGCACTTAGGTGTTGATCAGTGAAACCAATTTGCTGGTGAGTACATGTGGTGCTTATTTTTCCATTCTTGGGATACTTCACTTAGTAGAATGGGTTCCAGCTCTATCCAGGAG
>CAUYSK010051879.1:0-17583 GCA_963575035.1 Avahi laniger | reverse complement strand
AACTCCTGAGCTTAAGTGATCCTCTTTCCTCGGCCTCCCAGAGTGCTAAGATTACAGGCATGAGCCACTGCGCCCGGCCCACTTAGCATATGTTTTTGAGGTTTATCCATGTTGTATGACATAGCAGTGCTTTGTTTTGTTTTTTTTTTCATTGCCAAATTATTCCCCAGGCCAATTGTTTAAGGTATTAATAATAGCACGTGCTTTTGTGTGTGTGTGTGTGTGTGTGTGTGTGTGTAGGAGAGACACGTGGAGTTGGTGTGTGTGTGTGTGTGAGAGAGAGACATGTGAAGTTGGGTCCCTGTGTGCAGGACTGGGGTGGTGTCTATATCACAGCTATTTTAGTGTCTAGTGATTTCACTGCTGAGATTACTCAAATGCAGTCAGTTAGCTTGGGAGGGCAGGGTAGGCATCCGGTGGCTCTTTCTACTTCAGAGGCAAGGGCTGGCCAAATCAGCCTGTTTTATTTTTCTATACCAAGTCCTCCGCACATTTCCTCTCAAAGCAATAGGGAATTTTGGTTGTTAAAGCTGTAGAACTTTGGGATTTTCTCCCCCACAGAGTTGAATTTCTTTTGTGCTTGACCTGCCTCAATTCAAAAGCTCAGATATCCTTATTCTCCTTCCAGACTTGAGTAAATATGGCCTCATGATGCTCTGTCCCGTGATAAGAGGTCTGAGGTGGAGTTGACATGGGGGTGAGTGAGGCGCTGCCTGGTGAAGCACCTTCCAAAACCCTCGTGCCCCATGGGAGGCCTCGTGGGAAGTGTATGTGGTGTCCAGCCCTAGGCTGGCTCCCACCTCAGCTGGAGGCAGAGCACAGCTGGGGCACCGAGGCAGCGCCCACAAGGATGCCGGCAGGCTGGAGCCTGTCCCAAAGAGGCCCGGAGACCACCATGCCCAAGGGTCTTTCCAGCTTCTTTAGATTCTGAAGGGCTGTCACGTGGAAGAAAGGATCTGGAATCACCCCTGAGGTTCCAGAGGGCTGGGCAAGAACCAGTGTGCCTGAGTTACAGCTTGAGGACAACAGGAGAGGGGCGGTGGCAGGAATGAGCCACTGGAAGAGGATCTTGGGTCTGGCCAGAGCACCAGTCCCAACAGGCAATAGGTATTGTCTTGGTCGTTTACACCTGGGAAAACTCAGCGTGGGCTGGGGGAGGAGGCTGCTGTCTGGGCCTTAGGCTCACCCACTTCTGCTGCGTGGACACCAGGCTGCGGGTGTGGAGATGCTGGGACTCTGCCTGCTCTTGGCACTGACTCGGGAAATGGGCCTGACTGACCCTTCTCGGACAGAGCCCCTGCGTCTACCACCGAGCAGGCTGGGGGAAGTTGGGTTAATTTATTTTTTGTCACCGTAAGCATTTTCCCATTTCCCTAAACTCTGGGCTTTGGGGTTAAATGACTGGGGTTAGGTAATAAGAAAGGAGGAAATCCATGAGTCATCCCCATGTCTTTCTGATGTCCTCAGCTCTGTCAGTCCCCAGTAAGTTCTTCTTAATATTCCCTGCGCTGTGGAGACAGTTTAATGGCTCCCATATTTAAGAGGGACAGTGAACTCGCCTTGCAATCATCCTTCTAAGATCCTTTATGAATAGCAACAATGTCCACATTACACTTTTACATTCCGCTTTAATAAGGCTTGCATTGCCACGGGCGATTTTGAATGAGGCGGTCTGGCTTCTCACTGCAGCGGGTCTTTCTGGCAGCAGCCTGCTCCCTTTCCTGGCTCTTCACTTAGATTAAATTAACTTTCCCTGCCATTCAGCCCTTAACTCTCTTTGGGGTAGCAAGCCAGGTAGACAGATGAAAGGTTTACAGAATTTGGGGTACCCGAGGGTCCTTAGACACTCCCTGCCCAACAAAGTGCAGAAATCCTGAAAACAGCAGGACAGACCTGTGGATGGGCCAGTCTCTGCTCGAGGCTGCCAAGGACCGGTCTCCTTGTTTTGGCCACACATGGTTTTTTGCTCAATAGCTCCAGAAAACTCTTCCTTACGTTAAACAGAGTAGAATGCACAAGGCAAAGTGGTTTTGGAGGTAAACAGATCTGGGTTGAGACTGACTCTGCTGTGTAACACTGAGCAGATTATTTAATTTCTCTATGTTTCAGTTTTATTATTAGTAAAATGTACGTGATAATGTTGACCATGTGGTGTGAAGGCTTAACTGTGCTAATAGGTGGGAACGCTGGGCATGGAGCTAGTGCTCAACAAGCTATAATTATTTTTATGCATAACAGTAATGCCCTGGCAGGTACTAAAGACAGGCTTCTTCAAGACCTGTTCCAAACCACTTCAAACACGCCTTTATACGAGAGACTAGAAACTCAAACAAAAATAAAACGAAAGAAAATCAACATCCCCTTATCTCTCTTGCATGTGACTCAGCCTCTACCAGAGACTTGGGGCAGCAGCGAGAAGGTAGAGGTGGCAGCCCTGGGCAGGGTGCTTGGATCCTCTGGCGGGGATGGTGTCTCATCTCCCTGGGCAGTTTCCTTGTGGTGATTCTAACACCTGGTTTCCTGGCTTCGCAGGAGCTAAGTGGACCCCAGGGGACAGTTCTCCCCTGGAGTCTGAGATGGGCATCTCCCCTGCCTACATTGTTCTTGGACATATATTAATAGAATCTAAGTCCGATTCCCTGGACTTTCTGGAGATGTTGTGAGCTAAGTTTTTAATACATTTTTTTATTAAAGACTTCTAAATCAGCTTGAGTTTTTTTTTTCTTTAATCTGTAGCCTAAAATCATGACCAATGCAATTGCTTATAACAATTCCTCTGCCTCTAACTGCTATCTGAAATGCCATTTGGAGCAGCACAGAACAAATCCATGTACAGACAGCCAGCAGTGGAAGGATCTCAGCAGCTCAGTAAGCCGGACACTTTACTTTCAGAGCGGGAAGCTGCGGGCCAGTCTCTCCCAGAATCTCACTGCTCCGTGTCCAGTATTGCGTGTTTGCTCCTCCTGTGCCAGGCTGTGTCCTCAGTACCATGTTCGTTGTCTCATGTAATTTACAGGGGGAAAGTAAGACTCAGAGAGCTTATGGAATTTTCCCCAAGAAGTCAGATATGGTAAAGCAGCGCTGGGACTTTGGCATGTAACTGACTCCAAAGCCCACTTTTACTCTGAAAATGGGGCTGCCTGCTATGACGTGGCTTCTGGTATCACCATTCATAATCCTAACTAATTGTTTTCAAGGTGATCAGGAAAGAGGAAGGAAATACACAATGGTATTGGTACCACTTCTGTGTCAGATGTGGTGGCGGCAGTGAGGTGCTGACCCCAAGGCAAAGATGTGCAAGGGTTAATTCTCTGAGGACAGATGAAGGCCTCACAGCCAAAGACACATGTAGGTCCACTCATGAGCAGACACAATGACCTCTTCCATGGAACCAATAACATGTTCCATGCATGGAGAGAAAAGACCCTGTCATTCCTCCCACCCTTCTTCCCACCACCCAACTATCTTACAAAGAGGAGCAGTCACTTCTGTGATGGGTCTGACCTGGGACCCACATTGGATCACCTTTTACTAGTGCCTGGACAGGGCTTCCCACTCAGGGGCTTGGTCAGATCCCCCAGCCCATCTCCATGATTGCAACAGTATGCGTCATGAACCCATGAGATGAGGCACAGGGGTGCAGAACACCGTCGTCTTTGCAGAACTGCGAGCAAACGCACATGACTGAGAGCACAGAGTACTGCAGAGGGAGGTAGCCAAGATGTGGAGAAGCATGTGGAGAGCAGATCACACAGGACAGTGGGTAGCTTGAAGGCACTCAGTCATGCAGTCCCCAAGACCCAGCAAACCCCACATGTAACTAAAACTACACAGAGGTCCTACTTCAACTTCTCCTTACCCTGCCCTGGCTTCTCCCCGCCTCCCTCCCTCCCAGTCTCTGATTCTCTTTTGCTACTTTTTCTATTCAAATATACCTAGCATGTAGATTTTGTGGGATTTCACTCAGACTCACTGTTAAAGGCAGATGAACCCCGTAGACTTCTGCCCCATCCCCATTTCAGAATGTCACACAAACAAAACGCCCACTCTAACCAGACTCCATGCTCGTGGCTTTCAAACACTCATACCATACCGGTTAGTGGTCTGAGCACTCGTGAATTAGGAGTCACATCCCCTTTAATAGGTGTGGGAGGCCCAGAGAGACTTGTTAAAATGTCCAAGATTGCTCAGAGTCTGAGCAGGAGAGCCAAAAATCTTGACAGTTGGGACTCTGATGCTGGTGCTCCTCCTGGACTTGGAGGTGATGCACTGTTCCTCATCCTTGGCCTTGACTCTCCTGAAATCCATGGTAGTGTTCTGCTGAATGCAGCCCTGTAGAACGAGCCAGGTCTGGTCTTAGGCTTGCTTTCCTCTTTCAGGCCTCCTGAGCCTCCTCATGTTGTTGGAGAGCTCCAAAGATCAGCGGGAAAACTTGAAGTTGCTGTTATCAGGTAGCAATTTAGTGGGTTTGGTGGATTAGTAGGTGAGAGCAGAGCTAGAGCACCTGGCTTCTGCTTTCCTTAGTTCCCTTACCTATAAAATGAGGGAGTTGGGCAAACAATCTGGCTTAGCTCTGATTACTCATGGGTCTATAGAAATGGAAGGCAGAAAAAAAATCCTTCAGGAAGACCATTTCCTGCTTGCATGGGTCCAACCTGGAGCTTCAGCCTTGCTCAGTTTCTGAGCTGATGAGCACCAGGGACCAACATGAACATATACATCATCTCGTGGGAAACTCAGATGGGTTGATGGAGGTTGCATGGATGGTATATTGAAAGAATTCTGAGGCTCCCCTTGGGCTTAAGGAGGAAAGAATTCTGTGAATGATTCATAGTGTCCACTGCAATAGCAGGATTTGAAAGTGCTGGCCCACATGTCCAAGAGTAGCCACCTCTATCCGGTGGTAGAATCAACTCATCAGCTGGAGGGGAAAGAATGATTTCATTCCCATTGGTCTTGAATCAGTTCTCCCAGGAGTGAGCTCTAGGTCTTCTTTCATCCTCAAACCATACTTCATGGAAACTATCATGATTCTTATTTTACATATGAATAAATCAGTGCTCAAAGGGGTTGGACAACTTGCCCAAGGCCACACAGCTAGGACATGAAATATCCAGGGTTCAAACGCGGAAGAGTCCAATTCCAATCTGTTTTCTTTCCACGCATTAGTACACTCTGATCCTTATGTTTCCTCTCTGGCTGAGTTAAAATTTTACAAGTATATACGTATTTTTTAAATAAAATCCCACATCCGCTAATAAAAATTAATTTGAAAGTATCTTTAAAAAATATTTCTCAGCTCAAGAATAAAAATCTTCATTTAAAAAATTAAAATTGTAAAAGAGTTACGTGGACACTCATTCATTAGGTCCTTTAATATTCGCTCTGGAACTTGAGAGGGAACAGCTATTGAGAGCTACTATGGATGCTTGAGAAGGTGACCTCCGGCCTTTTCGGAGATTAGCCCAAAGCAGATAAGGATAAAATGCTTTCATTAAGGCAATTAGAGCTAGTGTGGGATGCATCCTCCCAGGGAACATCACCTCTGGGCCACTTTAGATGTGAGCTCGAGGCGTTTGACAGTCACAGTACCTTTAGGCAGAGGGAGAGTTGTTCTAACTGCAAAAGCAGTGAAACCCTGCATTGGGTTCAGGAAACAGTTCATCCTTCACTGGTCTACTTTGATATTGCATATGATTAATTTTTTAAATTTCTTCCCAAGGTCTACAGTATCACGTGGCATATAACATAACTAAATGCAAAGCAAATAGAGATGAGAAAGGTACAAAATAGTGCCCAAGGGTTTATAGTCTTGAGACTGTTCTCTTTTTTTTTTAATTTTTTTTTTTTTTTTTTTTGTGACAGAGTCTCACTCTCTTTACCAGGCTAGAGTGCCATGGCATCAGCCTAGCTCACAGCAACCTCAAACTCCTGCTCAAACCATCCTCCTGTCTCAGCCTCCTGAGTAGCTAGGACTACAGGCATGTGACACCGTGCCCACCTAATTTTTTCTATTTTTAGTTGTTTGGCTAATTTCTATTTACAGTAGAGATGGGATCTTGCTCTTGCTCAGGCTGGTCTCGAACCCCTGAGCTCAAGCAATCCTCCCGCTTCGGCCTCCCAGAGTGCTAGGATTACAGGCATGGGCCACCACACCCGGCCGAGACTGTTCTCTTAAATAATATAACTCTGTAGGATGTATGATGTGGATATCTGTTTTTAGATACAGCCTGGGGTGTGGCAGGTGATAGACTTGAGAAGTGGGGGCTAGATTGTGGGGGCCGTGAGTGGTGTGCCAGGGTAACTGGACTTTATACTGAAGGCACTCTTCAAACAATTTGAAGGGAGGGGTTGGTATCGTGAGGTTTGCATTGTACAGACTGGAGGCAGGAAGACAATCAAAAAGCAGATGGAAAAATGTCTGGTTTCCCACTTGACAGTCTCCATGAGGGCAGGGGTTACACCACCTGATTTCTTTATTGCTACCTCACTAATGCTAAGGTCAGTGTCTGCCACTTAGTAGGCCTACAATAAATATTTGTTAAATGGTTGAATGATGTAACTCTCTCACTGAGTGAGATGGGAACAGATAAAGGGAGACAATGGTTCGGGATACAATTGAGATGCCTTTGAGATATACAGGTGGGAATGACTTAGCCATGGGCCACTGAGCAGCCACATCACCCCTTAGCATGTCCTGTTCTCTCTAGATTAGAAGCTCTTCCTCCCTTTTGCACTGTTAGCTCTTCCTGAGCCTTGGACCCAGCGCCACGTCTCCGGGGAAGTCTTTCCTGGACCCAGCTAGGCCAGTCAGGTTCCCTGGTTCTGATTCTAATAGATCCACTCTTTCCCTTCCAGCCATGGATCTCAGTTGGTAACTCAGTTGTGTGTGGATTATGGATTAATGTCTGTCTCTCCCTTTAGAGGGTCAGCTCCATAAGAGCTAGGAGCATGTCTCTTTGTGGTCATCAGTGACTCCTAGTAATAGGCACAGTGCCAAATATATTGTAGGCACTCAATAAATATTTGTTGAATAAATGATGAAATGAGTGAATGAATAAATGCCTGTATAAATAATTGAAGGCACAAATGAACAGCCATCAGGGCTCTATCTCTTAACACATGATATGATTTAAGTCCCAATTAGTTTCCCAGATGCAATCAGGGGCAGTTTTGCAGAGCAGGAACAACGTGAGTTCCTAGGTTTGAATAGATTGCCCACAACATAGTAGGTAAATACTCACTGAGTGATTTCCTGGCTTTTTAAAAATCATCTTATCTGAATATCCTTAGGCAAGAAATGCAATGTTTTGGGACTTCCATTTTCTTACTTATCAAAATGGGAATAAGAAAACCTATCTCAGTTGTCTTAAAAATAATTTGGTGATGTATACCAGGCACATAATAGACACTCAATAAATGTTAATGATCGACAACTGGGCGAACCATTTAATAAAAGTCCCCAAGGGTTTACAGAGGACAACCAATAAGAAATGAGTACAAAATCGAGAACCCCTGGATCCTCCCACTCACTCAAAAGGATACACTCACACTCCCTACAAACAGCTCTAACCCCAAATCTTCCCTCTATATTTCCCACTGGCTTTCTGCAGCCAGTCACACTCCTAGAAAGAGGCTGGATTTGTTGCTGTGAACAGTTCCCAAATATTTTCAGCCATGACTCAAATACAGTGAAGTCACTGAGTTTGTGAATCTGTGTGTGTGTGTGTGTGTGTTCAACGGCAATGCCCACCACGCAATAAACACTCAGTACATGCCTCCTTCCTTCCTGTTCCATTTACCCCTGCCTTCTCAGCTCTTTGCACAGGGTTTAACACGTAGTAGGTGTTCTCTGCAAGTTTGGGGCAAGGATGAAGAAAAAGAAGGAAAGAAAGGAGGAAGTGTGGGAGGAGGGGGAAAGAGGGAGGTGCTCGTGTTCCTGTCTTGCTTTCTTCCCAGGCACATCATTCCCACCAGGCGTGAGTCTAAGGAGAGAGCGAAGCATGTGGCAGCTGTCAGAGAGGGCGGGCTCCCCGGGCTCCCTGTCTGAAGCTGCCTGGCACCTTTTATTTATGATAAACACCATGTGCAGCCCCCAAATGTTGGCTGGGGGTTACTGGATCAGGTCACCCACTGTGTCAGAATGTTGATCCTGCAGCTGTTGCTAAATCACCAGGGGGTCTCAGACACCTCCCTGCCACTTGCCAGACTCTGTAAATGAGTGATAGGATTTGCTGATCCTCTAACAAATGGTAAGATGAACAGCAACAGCTCTTTTATTTGCTCAGCAATCTAGAGTTACAAACTCCCTGCAGACCAGACCTCCCTCCTGACCCACCTCCTGGACATCTCAGCACGCACAACACGGATCTCATTATTTCCCAGGCCTCTACCTTGTCCCTTCTCCTGCGTCACGCAGCTTGTGCAATCTGGAAGTCATCCTAGAAGCCCCAAATCAGTTGCTGTTGGGCCTACCTGGATCCAAATCCCAGCTCTCTCCCTTACCGACTATGTGACCTTGAATAAATTACTCAACTTCTCTTAGCCTCAAGTTTTCCTTCTGCAAAATGGGAAAGAACGGACCTTGCTCATTCATCGTTGTTTGCAAGGATGGTAAAAGGTCATAGTTTTTTTCCCTTTTTTTTGAGTCATCTATCAGTACTTCTTTATTAGAAAAAAATTAACCATTTTCACCTGAGACTGAAGAATGAAATGAATTTAATCTTTTAATTGTAGAACAAACAAGCTTCATGGTAAAGGATTAAGTTTTCAAAGGGTAGGGGGTAAAAGGCAGACTCATTTAGGACAGTGTTTCTCAGATTTGGCAATACACTCTTGCGGGAGGAGGGCTGCAAGTTTTCTATGATAATGCTTTACAATTTATGTTTTCATTTTGCTGGTAATCTAAATTAATACATGGTTGTTCAGGATTACCTGGATAACTGTCTTAAATAGAGTGTTACCAAAGGACCACAGCCTCTGTACTTGTGCCTCTGATCCACGTGGCACCAAGTGAAGACCAATGGTGCTTAATTTTTCATAGTTTCTCAAATTGAACCCTTAGACCCTTCCCTATGGGCTGAAAAGACTCAGTCCAGTATATAGGAGATACTTCATAAAGGAGTTTTTTCCCTCCTTGGCTCATCCAGGGTCACATGTCAGAAATTTATACCCATCACAGGATGGCCACTTCCCCTTGCTGTCTTTCAGGGTCTTACACCTCAGTGTGCTTCAGCATCATGACGGACAGAATTAAAAATGCAGGTTTGCAGCCCTGGCTTTTAAGACGTGAAGGCCGTCACGCAGCAGGGCCAGGAGGCTGCATGTATAAAGAGGGCTGTGATGTTGGAAAGACCTCCCCATGAGAAAGCCCCACATTCAGCGAAGACTTGTGGTTTAATTGAAGCTCACTGGCTCCCTGGCTGACTGGCTGGAGGGTTTGTGGAGTAGGAGGAAGGAGAGATTTTTGAAAGACTGAGGAGATCAGAGAGGGAGAGCCCTTCCACAGTCCCTCACTTGACAAAGCCCTGGTCTCTTTTGCCCATGAAACAACTGTTGTGCTTAAATTGGCACTGCTCAGGGAAAGAGGCAGCCGTCTTGGCTGGGGAGCGGCGGTCGCGGCTCTCCTGATTAAGGGCTGCCGGCGAAGGGCCAGCCTGGCACCCCGAAAACTCTCCCGGGCCAGCAGTTAGTTCTTGGAGCTCCGGGGAAGGAGAGCTCCCTGAGAGCTCGCGGGAACTTTGTTCTGGAACAGCGTTTGTGTCTCCCGAGCAGCCTCAGAGAGCTGTGAAGGAGGATGAGGGGCTGTCAGCATCCTCAGCCCTCCCGAGCCCAGGATCCTTTAAGGACTGAGCGGATAAACGGCTCATCCTGCCTCCGTCCCTCCTCACTCCTGCTCGGAATCCGAGGGCAGTTTCCCGGACGGGAATGAAGTGGCCCAGGAGGAGAGCAGGAGGGGAGGGTCTGCACACGAATCCCAAAGTTCAGATTCGAGATCTGATTTTCCCCCTCGTTTTGTTGTTGTTTCGTGGACATTAAAGAAGTGACTGCAAAGTCGTATGAACGGTTTTATTTGTTTCCCATTTAAATTCTGTTTTACAGAAAGCTTCCAGAGAGAGAGAGATAAAAGGAAGAAGTGCAGGAGTTAGAGAGCTGTGGGTTCGAATCCGATGCTTCGTGTGTCTTTCAGCGGGAGGGCGGCGCGGAGAAGCCAGCCCCGTGGCTGCGACTCTCCGAGGCTGTCAGCGCCCTCAACATCGGCTCCGAGTGTCAGCTAGAGCCGGTCCTTCCTCCACCCAGCAACATCACTCAGTCCTCACCTGGAAATATAAAAGTGACACGCGAGAATCTGATGTGAAGCTCCTCGCTTCCCGGGCTTCAGTCGCTGGGTCCGGTGAGGTCCCGTGAAAGGTCAGTTCTGATCCCATCAGCTTGATGGCTCACTGCCATCGAGGCAGGACCGGGGCCACTCTTCAGATTCCTAATCTCCCCTTGGGTACCTCACTAAGTGGTAAGATACACACAGGCTGTTTTATTTCACTTATTCTATAGATGTATCCCAAGGCTCAAGTGATATAAGATACATATATGTGCACGTACATAACACATGCTATGCACATGTATGTATAAACACACGTTTCTATGCATAAATACATATCAAACATATCTAAGTATATATATTTCATATATAAATGTGTGCATGTATGTACATAGACATGAACACCCACACCTACATCACCTACACGTCATCTACATACGTGTCCACATCTATACATACGAGCGATGTGTGCTTGGGAGTCCTGGGAGTGCTTCAGAGGGTCTCGGGGTTAGTGCGGGCTCCCAGGCCCCTCACTGCATTCTAGGCCATCGCCTGGGAGCCTCAGAGGCCGATGCTGCTGGCCTCTGCTGGCACCTTCAGGCCGTGGTCTTGGGGGAAGCAATGCCCTCTCTCAGTTGCTCCTGACTTTGGAAGGGACACACCACAGAGCTGCTGGGACGCTGAGCACTTAGCGGGCTGGATCTTCAGTTCTCCACGGTCCTTTTCTCCCTGAGCAGGGTCAGGGCAGAGCACGGCTATTGACGTGCACTTCAGGTCCGCAGCTGAGTCCCCCTTGCCAAGTCAGTCCTCCGTAGGGACCTCCTGAAACCCCTGCCCTGACTCATGCTGCACCTGGCCCCACACAGCCACAGGCCTCCACACAGGCCCTGGGTGTCTGAACCCTAAATTAACATCTGGTGTTGCTCTTTTCCTGGGAGATGTCTTGGCTCCATTTCGATAGTGCGTGGAAATCTGACTTTGCAGAGATAAGAGGAGATTAGAAACAGAGAAGGCAAGGTGACTGGCACAGCATGGTGGCGTGATAAATAAGGGTGGCCCTGCTGCCCTCATTTCACAGCTGAAGAAGCAGAGAGGTGAGTGGAACTGCCCGATGTCACCCAGTTGAGAAGTGGAACACTGGCGTCAAGCTCAAGTTTGCTCATGTGACTTGGAAACCTCGTGGTGCAGTGGCAGAGCTGGGAGATACACCGGCTCTTTTGGCTCTGGGTCCAGTGTGCTTTGTGCAGTGCCAGGTCCTCTCTGAGTTGAAACCGGAAGTCACAAGCCTCAAAGCCCACAGAGCCCAAGCAGTTGCTGATGACAGTGTTGGCAGTGGGGGCCGGAGTCCCCGAGAGTGAACTGGCACTGAGACCAGCTCTAGGGGTGGAGGGCCTGGCTGCTGGAGGCCACGCACCGCACCTATAGTGGCAGCTGCCCCTCAGCCCCGACCTGGGTTCTGGCTCGGAATGAAGGCCTGGAGTTGCCTCATCTGCTGATGACTTCCGGGAAGTCATACATCAGGATTTTAGGTAAAATTTCCCAAAGGTCAGCAGCTAATTCAAATTATGTGTATGTGTGTGTGTGTGTGTGTGTGTGTGTGTTTGTGTGTGTGTGCGTGCATATTATATCACCTAAACAAATGCATGTGTTAGCAGAACGTTGCTGGCAAGCCGCCACTCTTCCTCCTCTGCTGTAAACTGTTTCACAATTGAATGGAAGTATTTTGGTTAATTTTTTTCTTCTTTTACAGATGAATCTAACAAACCTATCTCAGCTACCCCAGACCTCCTAGAACCAGCTTTAAGCTTCCAGTCAGGGAAACTGAGGCAAGACTGGAGATGGGAACTGGAGCAGGTGGGGTCGGGGTTCTGATGGTGGCCGTGGCTCTGTGACCCCCAGGCCCCACCTCAGCTCTGTAGAGTGAGCTCTTTGGCAGAGCGGGATGGGAGCTCTGCTTCCTCATCCATGACTCAGGAGAGCACAAGTCTGCAAGGTCGGAGGCAAGACTGCAGGTTTGTGTTTGCAAAGAACCCGGGGCAGTACCTGGGACAAGGGGTTGCTAATAGGAGTGGGCACAGGACTGGCTGCACGATGTGTGGGTCCCAGTATGAGATAAAAATGTGGGGTTGCTTGTTCAAAACTTATTGGTAATTTCAGTACGGTGACAGCAGAGCATTAAACTGAGCCAGGAGCCCTTCTAGCCCAGGGCCCTGGGTGACTACACAGGCTGTAGCCCCGTGAAGCCAGCCCTGTGCAACTGTCGCAATTAGCTGGCAGAGACAGCATTTCAATTCCTGTGTGCCGGATGCCATGCTAAGCGCTTGCCACGGTTTTATGTAATCCTTGCTACAGCCTTAGGAAGCAGAGATAGCCATTATTCCCATTTAACAGGTAAGGAAAATGAGGCACAGTCAGGTTAAGTCACTTCTTCAAGATCACACAGCTAGAGAGCAGCAGAGGCAGATTTGACCCAGGCAGCCTGGCTCAGACGCCCACGTTGGTAACCACCGGGCTGTATTATACCGTTTTTACGGTTGTCCTCTTCTGAACTTGACCAGAGGCTCTGCATGACCAGGATGGAGTGTCCAGAGACTCCCCAGGCCATGCACAGCTACTACACCCTGGAATCTTACTCCCAAAGCCAGAGAAGCTCAGGCACGGGTGGCAGGACGGGGTCCTCCCCAGACACGCTGCCTGTGAAGCGCTTGCATTGAGAGATCTGGACCTGAAGAGCAAGGGGAAGAGAGTTCAGACGAGGACACTCCTGCTGTTCATCAAACCAAAGAGAGCCCCCCCGCCCGCAGGACTGAAAGCTCACGGCTTTATTCTTTATTCTTTGATCCCAACCCTGGAGCCGAGCTAATCAACCACAGGGAGATTACTCACATTACACAGCGGCGGGCTGACTCAGCACCTTCTGCACCCAGCTGGGTAACAGATCTTCTCTTCCACTGTCCTTCAGTGTCCCCAGGCAGCAGGGGCCGCCCCACGAGACAGGGGGCTGCAGCAGATGCTCTTGAGGTCAGACAGGTGCCTGCTCAGACGACGCAGTGTTTTTCCTCTGTGATTTCTCCTCCTGGCACGGAGAAGTAACAGTGCCTTATGGTTTCATCTTTTTCGAATAATCCCATGAATTTAAGATTCTAAATGGCAAGAGAGAGGATGATGTATCAGCAGAATTCCTGAAAATGTTGAAAACAAAAAATGTATCCTGATTTCAGTGATTTTCTTAGAGTTAACGATTTAATTTCTTGCCCATGAAATAAAAATGATGGTGGTAATGATGATGATGGTGATCATAATAGCTGACACATATTGAGCCCTGACAATGTCCCAGGCACTTTGCTAAATGCTTGACTCAAATTAGCTCATGCATGCATACCTACTTGACACAGGTGTGACTCTGCGGTCCAAACCACTTACGATCTTTTTTCAAGTCACACTAAATTACAGCTTAGGCAATTTACATGCAATTAATCTCCTTAATGGAACCTTTATGGTTGGATAATGTAGCCGTGGTGCAGATGAGTGGTAACTCATTCAGTGCCTCTGCTCAAGTTGGATCTTGCCCTTGCAGAGAGCGGGGTGTGTCGGGGTGTGGAGAGGAGGAGGCAGGACTGGGGGTGCTGACCACAGTGACCCCTGCCTGACCCTGCCACATCTCCTGTCACTGCGCCCTCGCTGAGCTCCAGCCACACTGTCCGCCTTTGTCCTTCTTTGTTCCTTTAACTCTCTGTGCTCCCTCCCCCTCCAAGGCCTTTGCAAGTGCTGGTCCCTTGACCCAGACACCTTCCTCTTCCCTTTGCCTAGGCAGTGTCCCCTCATCCTTCCGACTCTCAGCTTGGTGTGACATTCTCAGGGAAGCCCTGTCAGACCCCGAGTCCTCGTTGTGCTATGCAGCCTCCTTCATAATGCTTGTCAAAGCTGCGGTTGGACATTTGTTTTGGATTTTATATGTTAACACCTCCCGTGGACTCTTCACACCATGAGGACGGAGACCATGCCTGTCATAATTACTCATTATTACTGCAGCGCTACCACTAACACACAGTGTGGATTCAATAAATGCTTGCTGAAAGAATCCATAAATAGGAAGGCGTGTTCAGAGAGCAGGAGTATGTCAGCTGCATGGACGTGGGCGATGGATTCGTGCTGAGCTGGACCCTTGCCAGTACCTGGGGGAGGGGGATAGTATGTCATGGCCTCAGGCAGGGTTGGGCACATTGGATGTTCCGTAGGTCGATGGCAGTGTCATCAAGTATGATCTTCCAGGGCATGGGGCTCACCCCTACATGGACTGGATTTGAAGGTGGAAGGAAAGGAGCTGAACTTCTAGTGCTCGGCCTCGTGGACAGCTTCCAGGCAGGTGCGAGGCTGGTGTTCCTTCGCTGGCCCAGAGTTTTTCTTCTGCCCGGAAGCAGAGATGCTGAGAGTCCTCAAAGTCTAGATCAGGGGTCGGCAAACATTCTCTTTAAAAGTCCACATAGTAAATATTTTAGGCTTTGTGGACCACATGGTCTATGTTCAACTACTTAACTTTGCCATCATAACATAAAAGCAGCTATAGACAATGCATGAGCAAATGAGCCTGGCTGTGGTCTAATAAATATTTATTTGTTGAAATTTGAATTTCACATCATTTCTGTGCATTATAAAATATCTTTTTCTTTAGATTTTTTTTTTCTCCCACCATTTAAGAATGTCAAAACCTTTATTAGCTTGTCAGTTGCACAAAAACAGGCAGCCTGTCGGATTTGGCTCACGGGCTGGTGTTTGCGGACCCTGGTCTATACTCCTGCTCCAAATGCTGCTTCCTCTGCCATTTCACAGAAGGGGCTTCAGGAGGGCTGGGCCCAGGTCCTCATCTGCCCTGTACTCCTTGCGCAACCTGGGGGGTGTTGTTTGATCTCTCAGGGTCCCAGACATTTGGGGATTGAGTTACATGAGTTCCAAGGTCCAGCTGTGGCCTTCCATCAAGTGTCGGGGGCTGCCAGTGTCTGGAGTCCTGCTGAGGTCTCTGCCGTGCCTCTTCAGGCTCGTGGGGGGCAGAGAAGTCTGTGTGCAGCTTTGAAGAGGACTCTGGGGGACAGAGTGGGGTTGCCACTGCCGGGAGCTACCAGTAGCTGGAGCAGAGGATACCAGATTCCTGAGCCATGGGTGCCACTGGGGTCTTGGTCATCAGAAGAGTCTTATTCACACTTGGAATCGGATCTGGGCCACATCTTCATTTATTTAACCCCTACCCCAGCCAGCAAAAATGTGCAGGATTATGGGAATCTATCCTTCCCTTCACACACATTATTATCACAAAATAAGGATCTGATTGATTTCCATCAAGCGTGGAGGTAAGATGCCAAGTGGGATAAGGGACGTGAGGAGTGTCACCACACTATGTGTGGGGAAGGTGGCAGATCACGACTGGTTTACAAAACAAAAAAACCTGACCAACCTGTTTTTTTCTCTTGTAACTTTATTCTCTTAAATGACCCCAGCATGTTCCCAGCCCGGACACCTGGGCTTACCCTGAAGTCTGTCCTCTCTCACACATGCAGTTAATCCTGGTGATGCATGTGTTTTCCCCAGGACCACTCGGAGGTGTGTGGCTTTTCTTGGACTCCAACACACGCTTCCCTCGTTCAGCACTTTCTCCCTCACCTGGACCAGATTTGACCCCTGAAATCATCACTCATCTCCTGCCTTTAGACACTTCCTAGTTTTCATGTCGTGATAGATTTTGTTGTTGCTGTTTGTTGGCTTGTTTTTTGATTGTGTTTTATGTTCCAAAAAGGAAAATCCAATCCTATCACTTACCGGGCAGAAATTCTTTAATGGTTTGAGATGATGAAAAATTCTGGAGTGGTGACGGCAGCACAACAATGCGAATGGGCTCAGTGCCACGGAATGACACGCTTACAAAATGGTTAAAGTGGTAAATTTTGTGTTCTGTGCACTTTACCACAATAAAAATTCTTTAATGACTCTCCATCACGGCAGAACACTTTTGTAAGGTTTACGGGGACCTTGTAGAAACTTGCTTCCCCCCCATGCAAACTTTGTTCTCTACACGCTGATCTCATCTTTACGTTCAGCAACGTGCCGTTCCCGTTGTCCCTTTTTGTCTCCCTGGGTTACACTTCGTCATCTGGTGTATGTTTCATCTTCCCCTCGTTCCTGCTTCCGGAACATCCACTCAACCTTGAAGACCCAGGTCAGCAAGGAACCTGTCATCTCCCCAGCAGTCTCTTCTCATTGACCTAACTTCTCTCTGCAAGTAGGATTCAAGGACTGTCTGTTTAATTAGAATGTTAAATACTAGACCAGCAAAAAAAAAAAAGGAATATTCATAAGAGGTGTGTCAGATACATGTCAGATAAAGAGAACCTCAGTGAAATGAGCATCTGTGTGCCCACCACTCGGTCCGTGTAAAAGACCACCATCACCTGTGCCGTCTCTGTAGGTCCCTCCCCAAATGCGTCCTTTCCTTCCCCCGTCAGACTTCACTCTTATCCTGAATTTTGTATTTGTCATTCTATTTTTTTTTCCATTTTAGCATGCTCATTGGTTTCCCTGAATAATGTATCATGTAGTTACATATGCTTTTGAGCTTTTTATAAATGGCTGCATGTTCTCTGTGACTTGTTTTTTCCTCTTCAAAATAACATTCATGAAATCCATCCACTCTTTTTCCTCTTGTTGTAATTTGTTCATTTTTACCGCTATATATTGTTCCACTGGATAAATTCAGCACATTTTAAACAATCCATTCATGCTGATGATGGAAATTTAAATTATTTCCAGCTTTTGCTGCTAAAAATTGTGCTGATGTGGCCATCTCTGTGCAGCTCCCTTGGGATAAATGGAAGATTCTCCAGGTATGTACCTAGAAGTGGAAATTCTGGTGCAGACATATACATCTCTTTAGCTATATTGGATGATGCCAAATTGCCATCTACTGTGATTTTATCAAGTTACACTCCCACACAGCGTTGGTTAGAAGGAGTGATTGTGCCCCTTCTGTCCACTATATTAGTTATCAGACTTTAATTTTTGCTAATTTGGTGCATGTGAAATGATATCTCATTGTGGTTTTATTTTATCTGATCGTGTGGTTTCCCAGTGATTAAAGAGGTTGAGTTTCTTTTTGTATGTTGATTGTTGATTTGTATTTATTTTCCCTTCTATTGAGTAAAATCTGTTTTGTCCATTTTTCTACTGAATTATTTTGTTCTTATTGATTGTTCTTCATATATTTTAAGAAGTAGAAT